>NCSJ02000076.1:0-151711 GCA_002812745.2 Scytalidium lignicola
ATGAATAAAAGTATCTTTCCTTTTATATTATAGTCTGACAGAAGCTACAAGACTGAGAAATTCTAAAGGTTTAAACGAAAAGTTCTGTTAGTTTTCCTCTTTTATTTGTGGGGTTGAGGGAGGAGATGAGAGATGTGGGAAAGTGATCGCGTGACCGCAGGGTTGTAACCAACCCTAGTGCCGCCGATTTGAGTTAATCAGCAATTATAGTTGTTCCAACTAAATTAAGCTACACGTACAGTGTACGTCCGTAACTTGACCTCTTACGGCTTGTTAAATTCTTCACACAAATAGTCAGAAGTCATACAACACACTAAAATGTATCAAACCCCTTAAATTACGGTTTAAATTTAATAAGTTATTCTTTCAAGTGTAGTGTGCCCCTTACGATAATAACAAGTACCGAAGAAGAACGAGTGGTTTACACTCCAGTGCTGACAAATACCCACAATAACTTGTTAGTACTTACAACCTGATATTGGTAAATTTGCTCTAGCGCAAAGACCCTTATATTTGAGATTCTTCGGTAGCTTGATTTGCTTGTAATTAATATTATCCCCGCCCTAAATACTTCACACATGCAAGGGTAAAAGTGTGACTTGTGTGATCTCATTTGCTCAAACTCTTGCATAACCCTTGTGATGTAGGTCTTCTATTTTATGAATATTACCCAAATGAGCTCATAAGGTCCTTGCGGTCCTTGTTCAGAATCTCACGATCCTAGTCTAATCCTAGCAATAATCCCAGTTGTTATCCTTGTATGTGTGAAGTATTGGGGGGGGGGATAGTAGTAATATAAAATTCCATTTTTAAAGGTTATTTCTTATCAATCTTGTAATATATTCATTATATCTCCTTTCGAGAAGTATAGGCGTGCAGTAATTGGACCGACAATACTGAAGAATCTAAAGTTTAGGAGTCACAGAGCTACAAGGATTTACCGTATATAATATCTTGAAATTCTAAATTTTTTTCTCGGGCTTCACAGCATCAATGGCTAAATACAGGGATATTTTAATAATAATAGTTTTTGTAAAAATTTAATACACTCAAGAAATCGATAAATTATGTCTAGTATTATGCAAAGATACGAGAGAAACTGCTTTTAAAGAGAATACAGTGATGTCACTGAAATACCGTGACTTTGTATTGAGGATTTTAAATTCGCACTAGGAGAGTTTTTCCACCACCTAATTAAGTAGCTCCACCCCCAGTAATCGCAGCCGGGTTAAGTCTGTTCCATCGCTGGAAGAATGTGATGATCACCAAAGCCACTCCCGTTGCGGCCAACCCAATGGCAAACGAGATCTTCAGCCCACGCATGTACGCCTCCAAGATTCCCGGGAGTTGTTCCGCCGAGAAGACTTTGCGCAGGTCTGACGCCCCGGTGCCCAACAGAATTAAGGGGTTGACGTCTGGGGCGGAGTGCGTGAGAACCTTAACGAGCACGTTTACGAAGGCGGCTTGGGCGGCGGACACCATGAAGGCGCCGCCGACGGTCTGGAAGAAAAGCAAGATCGCCGTGACTTCGGCTAGATCCGCGGCTGGCGCGGTCGCTTGCACCGTGATAATGGGGATTTGCGATGCGATACCCCAGCCCACANCCCCCGAGAATCTGGTATCCGATCCACTTACCCTCCGTGGTGCCGATGTCCAAGGTATAAATCAGTCCTGTGGCGGCCATCCCGATGGCTGTGCCGGCGACAATGAGTGGTGCCGCGACACCAGTGACGGAGATATAGGCGCCGCTGGCGAGCATGGAGATGGTGACGGACAGAATCAGAGGCAGGTTGCGCACGCCACTCATCTCCGGGCTGACATTGTCGATGCTCTGAAAGTAAATGGGGAGGTAGTAGATGTTCAGGAAATACGCGCCTGAGAAGAAGAAGGCGTACAACGAGGCTACTAGGTATACTCTCTGACCAGCCAGGCGGAATGGCACCATCGCTCTGTCCTCCTGGCACCACTCCCACGTCGCAAAGGAGCTCGAGAGCACGACGAAGCCGACTAACAGGCCTATGACTCGGGATGAATTCCAAGGGTACGTCTGCCCGCCGTAGTGCAGTGCGAGGATGTAGCTGATGACGGCACCCATAACGAGCATCGTGCCGACGGGGTCTATCTGCAGAAGTTTCTCACGGAGAGGTGCGGACTTGGGCTTGGCGGATGGCGGCGCCCTGAAGAACAGCAGGATAATGAAGGCAGAAATACCTCCGAGAGGTAGGTTAATGTAGAAACACCACCGCCAGCTAACTCTATCAGCAAACGCACCGCCGAGCAATGGTCCTACAACAGCTGCAATACCATAACTCGTGCCAATGATTCCAGTGAACATAGGCCTATTTTTCGGTCCGGCAGAGAAAGCAATGATCGTGTATGTGCCAGAGCCAATGCCTGCCGCGCCGATACCAGCGATGGCCCGTCCCACGATGAGCGCCGTACTGGAAGGGGCAACACCGCAGATGAGAGAACCGAGTTCGAAGATGAAGATGGAGATGAGGAAGCTAATCTTCAGCGGGAAATACTTGTAGGTCTTGCCCCATGCTGATTGGAACCCACCAATAGTCATGAAAAAAGCAGAGCTGTACCAGGATACGTCCTGAAGACCATTGAATTCGTCAGTGATTTTGGGGATGGCGGTAGCGACGATTGTCAGGTCGAGAGATACCAGGAAGATACTGAGCACTAGGGCGAGAACGATGAAGATCAGTCGTGCTCCAGTAGGGTATTCATCTGGCTCATCTGCCTTCGCATCATCTGGGTCTAGCTTTTCCAACGTTTCGCTGCCGTTCTTTGTTGTGTTATCGCCAGATTCTTCTTTAGAGGCAAGATCTTGTACTGTTGATGGAGTATGTATTGAACCCGGCTTACCCGCAGGATCAAGGAGGTCAGAAGCGTATGCGTGCTCTGACTTCTCTCCGTCGGCGAGGGACTGTGTTGAGGTCATGATGTTGACCTTTTCTATCATCTAGCTTTGGTAAAATAAATGTTTGAAACAGCGCAGTTGCCTTTTTCTTAGCGAAGTCCGCGCAAAAACTCCAAGGATGCACCTCTAGGCCTCGTGGGGCTTTTGTAAGAAGAGCAATAGAAGAACAATAGAAGAACAATAGAAGAACAATAGAAGAACAATGGCCAAGCTGATGTGAGTAACAACGATAGCAATTGCAAGTAGCAAGCCATGGTGAGAAATAGTGGAAAACAATATATGTCAACCAAACTATGGCTTATGGCATCCGACGGCCCGAGCAGATTGTGAACCTTTATCCCGGAGCCACATTATTACAGTCCTTATTTGACTTTGTCATCTGGCTTTATCAGCCAGGATACATGAACCCTAGTTCGACATAATTAGAGTTACGTGTACTTCGTCAGCAGTAGTGAATTTTAATGTTTTGCTTTTGGATAACGTCAGCCATTTTCGATGCCGGCAGTTTTGCTGCGGCCGAGGCCGGTCACGTTACACGTATCGGAAACCAATTCCTCCAATTTCCATCGTCCCAACCTATCTTCTATCTAGTTGGCGTCCCGTTTTCATATAGACAGCGCTTACAGATAGTAATANTTTTTCACCATGACGACGGCAGCAGTGTTTGGTTGTACAGGAGCAGTGGACTCCCAGATCCTCGCAACACCTCTCGCCATAGACGCATTCTCACACGTGAAGACCATATCAAGAAGACCCCCCAACCCTCAGTCTCCCAAGCTCGAAGCCATAGAGGAAGGCGACACCTCAAAATGGGGTGACATGATCTCATATTCATCTCCCAAGCCGTCTGTTCTCTTCAACGCAGTCGGCACCACAAGAGCGATAGCCGGCTCAACCTAGAATCAGTGGAAGATTGACCATAACTTGTGCGTAGAGAACTCCAGAGCAGCCAAGGCGGCGAGAGTGAAAACGTACGTGTTTATCTCTAGTGGAGGGACCCGAGGTTTTCTCTCCATCCATGTACGCTGCTCGAGGATGAAGGTTGGCGTGGAGGACACCATCAAGGAGCTCGGTTTCGACCATGCTATTATCCCGAGGCAGGGTTTGACCATCGGAAGGGAGAAGGCCAAAGCTCCGTTCTTCATGGAGAACATCGTAGAAAGCCTCAGCAAGATTGGACAGAGCATCCAGGACAAGATTGGTATGACGAACCCGATCAATGCTTACTTAAATATTTTTTGAGTGTCGAGTACTAACGTGTTACATGCAGGTCAGGATCAAACGGTCATTGGAAGGGCAGCTGTAGCAGCTGTTCGTATGGCTGAAGAGGGAAAAGCACCATCGAAATACTGGGTTTTGGAACAAGCTGGTATCGTCAGGCTTGGTAGAGATGAGTGGAAGGAGTAATGCGCCATCGATGAGCTAGATTTGCGGGCGGGCACTGCTGCTACGTATATTCGCGTGGCAGTCGTACGGTATGTTCGGCAGATTGGGAAAGCTGGACAGAACCGCGCTTTACACACCTTTACTCTGACTACGTTCATCTTTCGACCATCTATTATGATAAAGATATCTGCATAAACAGTTTTGTGTTATTATTTTTTTGCGTTTTATATTATAACTCCCGGACGAATGGAGAATGGGAATGCATTTATGGATGGGTGTGGTTATAGCGTTTTGGCTATAGGAATAGCATGTCCATTGAGATGGTTTTCTCTCTACCTCATCTATTATTTCTGGTGAAATGTTAGTAAGTACATGATGCCCATTCGCTGTAAGTTCACATGGAATGGTAAGAGACAAAAGGAGAAAGACATATTGAGTGTGAGTTTGTAGTATAAATCACTAGTTATATTACATGCCGTCTGCGGCCTAAAGATTAGCAGTAGCTCTGAAATTATATATTTTAGCTACATAGTCCCATATCTACTGTGTCCTCCCCTCTAATACTGCGCCACCATTCACTTTGCCGTACAAGTTCTCCATCCCCACCACCTAGCAAGGCCCAATACTTCTTCAAAAACCACTCCTTCGCCTCCCAACTGCGAACGTCCCACGGCGTGCCTGTCGAAGCATATCCAGTGGAGTTTCCTCGATCCCTCTTTCCAATGCCTGCACCTCCCCAACATACTAAGCCAGTAAGCACATCGTTAAAGAACTCATCCTCATCGATCTTATCCTGATGAGTGATGAGATTTTTTCGTAGTGTCGGAAAGGGTAGAATATCTATGTATGGATGATGTCTGGTGGTGATTTGTTCGCTACTCGGCCTCAAGTCCGGCTTCAGTGTCTTGAATATTTTTTGCACTGTGGAGATCGTGTTTGCTTTGGCCATATCGTTGGCCGCGCTCGCGCTAGAGCGAAAGAATGGTGAGAGGGATTGGTCAGCGCAGAGCATCTCCTCGGTAACGCCAACGTACATTCCAAGATTATACAATGCAGCTGTAATGCAAACCGTTTCGATGCGAAGGTTGTTGGCATATGGATCTGGTGTAGTTGTATTTGGTCCAAGGCTGAGTATCCTGACCTTGCCAGAACTAAATGGGTCTGGGCCTTGTGTCTGTATCTGGAGGTGTGGCTTGGAGCAACCGCAATCGATGGTAGTAGTGCAGTGTGGATCAATGCAGCTATTAAGTTTATCACGAATGAGAAGGGAAGGGTCAAAATGCGTTGTGGAATCCCACGCGCCCAGTGTTGATGGAGGGTCATTTGGCCATGGAATAAGGTGTTGACAGCCACTTAAGGTCGCCACAGACGAACTGGAGTTAGATATGTCCGATGTATTAGAACGTGGGAGGCTCCTTGATAAAGAAAGCATTGTGGCCGTCTCAGATGGGCTTGTGCCCGCAGCTGGTGTTCTTTCAGTAGCAGTGCTCTCCGCAACAGATGCGGCAAGTGCTTCGAGACGATCCAGGCGCTCACGAAGCTTTTCTCCTGGACGAACAATTAGTATATGTATTCCTAGAAGTTCATATGCCTATGATCTGCGGGTTTGTGATATTCCGATGCTAGAGAAGACCTGCACTCACGGTACTTTCTTTGTGCTTGAATGTTCTGCTGTCGTCTCCTCTCTGGATCGCGGCGAACGGGCTTCTGTTTCTCCTTTACCACTTCGCTCCGTCGTATTACCTCTCGAGTCTGTGATGACATCATGCATATAATTTAATCAGTGAGGCAATTCCAATGGATAACGTGGGTTGCGCTACATTGCGCAACAACTAGGCGATAAAATGAGCAGAAGTGTTAGGAAATGCGAAAGAGCGTGCGACGAAGCTGCGTGCAAGTGGCTGATGTCAGCCCCATGTAGGACAGGCTGAATCCTTAGAGGCACCTAAACCCCTCTATACCCACCCACGCCACCTTACTAAATGGCATTTAACAGACATACTCACGATACCGGAGTAACAAAAGGCTTCAAAGCTAGCTGTATTGTCCTATAAGCACATTAACTATCAGAGGGCATTTTATAAAGATTACAATTACTTAATTAAATCAGGAAATTATAAAACTATTATAGATAGATTTAAATTTTTTTAGAATTTAAATAGTTATTTCATCATATAAGAGATATATTCCTTTGTTTAAATAGAAATTGTATGGCAATTTATATAGTTCAGCTATCTCGCGAAAGGTGACGAGATTTTTTGAGGTGATGAGATAAATGGGTGGTCGGCAAGCTATGAGGAATCTCCTGGACAAGCAAACACAACTTGGCACCTATATAACAACCTTGCTGCAAATATCAGAATCAATAGAGAGAATGAAGATGTTCATAATTTGCTGGCCCTCCCTTTTATTAAATGAAGGTTTCATTTTTAAATGTACTTGACCCAGGTACTTCCCATAAAGTTTTATCTTGGAGACTAGGAGAGTTTCCGATCTGTCATGCCTTGCTCATTTGAACTGAGCTGCGCCAATCTCCCCTACAATATCTAGCAGCAACTTTCCACCACTTACAATCTCCTCCTTTCTCCTGACCAACTCATCAACATCCCAATTTGCTGAAACATATCTCTGATTGAGAAACTTTGCCTCCTCGGTAGTGAGCCAAAGGGCAAAACCACCAACTAACTCGGGGGTATCTTTCGCTTGGGGAATTAACCATTTAGATTCATTAACGAGGTCTGTATGGACAGTTCCAGGGTGGATAGAGATAGCCGTCACGTTAGGATTTTCAGTGGCGATGAAGCGAGATAGTTGTTGCTGGACAAGCTTGCTGAGACTGTAACTAGCGTGGCTAGGAAGGACTGCTAGCCCCATTGCGGAGGAGACTGTAATTATATGCGCAGGCTTTGAGGAATCAATAAGTCGGAGAAATCCCTGGGTCATAAGAAGGGTGCCTTTAACGTTAATTTCCTATGCCAAAACGTTAGCTACTACACAGACTCATTTTGCCTTTGTTTTTTTAATAAAAAGAAATGTAATGATTTTATATTTCGTACAAAATCTTTCCAAAAAGTATTCATATCGACATCTTTAATAGATCCACTACTCGTAGTGCCAGCGTTGTTCACAAGAACATCTGCATTCCCGAAGGTTTTCTTCACAGCGTCAAAGACAAGGGTAACAGATTTTTCGTTGCTAACGTCTGCTGCAACCGAGACAACTTGAATACCTGGATATAGTATTTTCGTTTCCGTCTCAACCTCTTGGAGCGCTGCCTTATTTCGTGCCACGAGGACCAGGCCATCGGCGCCAGCTTTGGCAAATGCAGCTACGAATCCCTATATATATGAGCATCTTGTAAGCATATAGTGTTCAGATAAGTACTGAGACGCTCTAGTGACTTTTACCTTATATCCAATACCTTTGCTTGCACCGGTAATAATGACGACCTTCCCGCTTTGTGAAAGTGAAGACTTGGATGGATCAATTGAGGAATAGACATTTCGGTGCGTGACTCGAGTAAAAGCTTGAGAATTAACAACGTAATCGTCAGGGAGAGTAGCAAAAATTTCTTCTAGTGAAGCCATATTAAGTAAAGATGTTTAATCTATTAGATCTGTTTAATCGGATTATAGTAGCTAAAGTCTGTAGAATTTCTTTTACCCCCGGGAGACACCTTTTATATATACCATTCGTTTACATGAAACATGCTTAGTCATAGTAGAGTTGACTATGTTCATAAGAATGAGATCCTACAGTCAAATTCCAAGAACACGTCACTACAGGTGGAGCGCTTTTTTATAAGTTGCGGTCTTGCGGCATTGCGGGAGTGGAAGCCAGATCCACATCCGCATCCGCTAACTTTACGTATTAAATTCCCACAATTTTGCTCCTTTGTGAATGAGCCAGAAGAGGAGAGGCTCAGGGATCAAAGAGATATATTTGTTTGTAGATGCAGTTTTATTGTCGGTTCACCTGTAGCACGTAGTACGGTACGTAATATACGTAATATACTGTTGTGCTATTCCATGGTTGTTGTACGATTAGGGGGTGGGAGAGCGAAGCTGTAGGAGCTTCGCTCGCTCCCACCACCTAATCGGGACTAGTTTACAAGGGCACGTGAATATCACGTGTACGTAACTACTATTCTATTAACATTTATATTTCCCAATGAGTTTAATTAAATAGTATAATTCTAGATTTTGACGANTTTTTTTTATTCTCATAAGCATTAAAATTCCAGACATTATTCTCTAAATACATTGCTGAGATTTATTTCTAGATCCAAGGAATATTACTACTTATAGTAAATGTGAAGAACTGAGATGTCATTCTCATGAAACGCTCTTTATTCCGTAATAACTGAATTCTTGTGCACGTAGTATGTCCAAATAAGAGCCTGTAAGACAAGTTAGGAAAAAAAACAACATTGGAAGTAGAGATACTGACTCGCAAGTCTCCATTTTTTGCTCATCTTAAACAAACCTTTTTTCATTTCCTCTAGTCGTTCAAAATTCTTACCCGGTTCATAACTCGTTCCAAAAATTAATGCTGCTGAACGATACAGGAGATGCAAAATGAACGGAGAAATAATTTTAGACATGTCGTCTTCATAGGAGATTGCAGCTTTTGCTAAAGTACTTCCATATTCTATTATTTCCCCTACTAAATCTTCGATGTTGTCGTCTTGTCTCAGTGTGGGATCTACCTGTGTAATATATAAACAATGCAGTGTATAAAGTGACCTGCCGATAGATATTAGAATTATATATTATATATTTCTTACCATAACCTTACATGTAGCATAATGCGTTCGTAGGGCAAAGTGGCAAATTCCTTAACCTTCCTTCAACATCAATGAGCCACATCAGGGAACGGATGGTGCGGCAAAGTTGTCGAGCTTCTTCAATACAGGAAGGCTGATTTGGATCATGATTGGAGGAGTGCTCGAGTGTCAATCCTAGAAGATAGGTTGCTTGAGCCAGTCTTGCAAACCTCCCGGTGTATAGAGTTGATGAAGATGATAGTGGAAATGTCTGCGGAGGAAATTTTCCCTGAAAAGAAAGATAATTAGTTCAATTAATAGAGACATCGATATCACAGGTTACAAACCCCTTCATCCCATACATTATCGTCAACCGGAAGAGTATCAGAGGCTTGCGGATTCGGGGTGGCTAATGATCGAGTTATATTGCCAAGTGTCACGTACCTGATTTTTAATTAGTGGTTACTATTAGAGCTAGATTGGCAGGATGGCCAGACCTGTCCAGAATTAGTATTGCCCACCATGCTCTTTTCATTTCTTCAGCTTCAAGCCAGCCACTGGTGTGCTGGAAAGATAGTAAGGCAATTTTATCGAGGCCCATGCTTATTCCATATCTGGCGCAAGTACCAATGGTTAGGTATGCCGAAGGGTATAATGCATGACCCACTTCGTAGAGGCAAATGAGAATTCCAGCTTGAAGTGCTTGTAGGGTGAGCACGCCCTGCATCTCCAACTCTAAAAAATATCTCTTGACGGCTGAGTACGCCACAGTCCTCGGACTCTGGTGCTCATCTTGTGGTTTCCATGTAGAGATCTTGATGGAAAGGCATAGTAGGGCAACATCTGCACGGGGTGAAGTCAGAGGGTTGAGAAGATGTTTGAAGAAACGCCGTCTAGAAATGATTGGCCACCAAAAATGAATCGAGTCAAAGAATTCTGCAGCATATTCATGCATTGTGTTTACATCTCCTATTATGTTTTTGACATACGATGGGATTGGTAGTTGTGGTCTAGGTATTTCTAACTCATCCTGCTGGAAGACATTAGAATCCAGGAAATAGACGGCCGGAAAAGATACTTGGTCAATGGCGGGATGGCCTTCCACCGGTCGTTGGCTATCTGCAAATCTAAGGCTGACAGTGTCAGTGGTTTGACTACGGGCCGTGTTGCGCCGCTGAAAACGGTGAAATGTGTCCGTCTTTCGACGATCCGAATCTTTGTACGCACACCTTCTTTCTTTCCTGATACTCGAGAATCTCAGCATAGTCTAGCTTCGATGCTGAGAAGTAATAAGACAAACCTCACACAGAGTGTGCATGCCGGAAGCAACCGGTCACACTTCCTCTTGGCCAGCTTACAGGCGGTGCAAGCATACTTGGCAGTGAGACCACTAGTTAAATCCTGCCTTGGGGACCGGCTGTGCTCTTCTAAACGCGACATGAAGTGTGATCTTTTTAGGGGGCAGTGAAAGGTGGAATTTGGTTGTAGTCAAGTCCGCAGAAGAGGTAAGCGGACGTCAACACACGTTTGTGCAGTAACAGTGCAGTACAAGTTCTGCGGGGAGGAGGGCAGCGGACACGGGAAAAAAACGTGTGGCGGAAGTTGCGGATAAATCACGAAGCCCGCCGGCGGAGTCTAATAGTTGGTAGGCGCTCGGACGGTGGGAAATTTTCGCTACCAACCACCACCCCTAGGTGGTTGGTAGCGAAAATTTCCACCAACTATTAGCAGCAGCCCGCGGTGTCAGACGGAAGCCCTCATCCGCTCCTGTTTTTGATTTTCTGCCATAAGCACGCACAACTTGCTTATTCTGCTGCAAATAACTAGGTTACTTAATAAGTTAAGTTAACTAAGTTAATCAGATGCTCGTACTATTTGTCATGCATGTCTTGCCAAACACACATATAAAGGCTGCTCTGACCAGAATTTGGAGGGAGTTTTGTTTCTCGACAAAAAAGAGTGCAGAGTGCTGTACGCCTACCTGCTTGGTACCTGATGCAGCATTCTCGCATCATCGGCGGTTCATCCCATCTTTTTTTGGGCATGGGTTCGCCTTGGCTTATGTTCTACAGTACAGAGATACTTACAGTATAAGCCCATAGTCGTTGCCGAAGGAAGGTGTATGTGCGTGTGCTGCATAGTATGATGGTTATGGTTATGGTTGTGGTTATGGTTGCTAATATTCCTTTGCCCGTTCTTCTTGACCGTTCAATCGCTCCACAAAAACACGGCAGTTCTTTGGGGACGCACCAGTGTCAGCATCATCCGCAAATTTGGAGCAGAGCAGAGCCACCTGGTTGGGACCATATGGTGTTACAGTATTTTTACCCCAACAACATCAACGAAAGCCCTATGTCAGCACTTTGTTTGGATTGACGGTACCTCCATGATTGCTGGCATGATCAGTTGCAACAGCGATTAGACCGGCTCTGCTCCGGCTGGACGAGGCTGAGAGAGCCGACGGTAAGCAGTGTCGCAGTCGCAGTCACAGTCACAGTTGTACAAGTCCCGTAACCTGTTACGTGTAATTATTGCCTCCGTCCGGGTCAGAGAGACAATAAAAGTCAAAACAAGGCAAAGCAGACAGGAAGCCAGAGCGACAGCGACAGCGACAGCGACAGCGCACAGCCACAAGGCAGTTAGTTAGTTAGGGGGAGAGAGCAAGCAAGAACACGGGGTCCCAGAACCCTTGGATTCCTCCGGACGAGAGAGATGACAGCCATTAATTAATTAAATTAATTACAGGATTAGTTACCCCGTCGCAGCGTTGGAAAAGTGCGGGGTCGAGGGCCGCTGCAGAAACCATTCATTAATTCGCTCGGCTCACCCCAACTTTTTCCCTCGTCTTGCTCTCCACAATCATCATCATCATCACCCATCATCGTCCCATCACCGCCTGCTGCCCTCCCTCCTCGTTTTATTCCCCCCTCTCCCATGCTCCCCTTCTCGCCCATCGGCCACTCAGCCAGTTGCTCCTTCAATTTCTTCCCTAGTTGGTGGTAGCTACAAATTCAAACACGCGCGCACATCATATATATATACTCGCTCTCTCTCACGATCACACGCTCACACACCATGCCGAAACCGGCCTGCGACTGCTGTAGCATTCGCAAAGTCAAATGCCCTGGCGATTATCCCTGTGCGCGATGCATCAACAATGGTCTGACGTGCACCTTTCTGCGAGCTCGCCGCAAGAGTGGCCCTCGCAACATCCGCCAGGCCTCGATGCTGAAGATCTGGAAGGAGCAGACGGCCTCGGCGCGACGTGCTGCTGAGAGCAACGTCCACAACCAGTCGCTGTCTGCAGCGTTGTATCTGCCCGATCCAGTGCCGGCGGTGCTCCATCGCATTCCACTGGCCCTCCTGAGCATGGCCCTCCGAATGTATGGCGAGAAGCTCTACGGTATCTGGCCGCTACTCAATGCCGAGCAGCTAATCCAGCGCCTGGCCAACGAACCAAACAATCCCGAGATCTATGCCTTGGCGACGGCATTGGCTGGAGCGACGTTGTCCAATCTGAACCAGGTCATCGTTCATGAATCACTGCTGGAACCGCTGCTGGCCGACTCCTTCGTCGCCGAATCCAGACGAGTGCGGGGCATCTTCGAATACATGGAGCCAGTGACGCTCAACAGCACCCTCACTTCCTACTTCCTTCACATCTTCTACGGCCGCCAGCCATCGCGTTCGCAGACCGCGGCCTTCTACATCCGTGAAGCAATTACTTTTGCCCAGCTGCTGGGGATGCACATTGAGGAGACCTACTCTCGATACTGCGTCAAGGACCAGCAGGTGATGCGGAAACTTTATTTTCTCTTGTTCATGACCGAGCGCTACCTCTGCATCCACGATGGTCTCCCCACCGTCCTTGAATCCATCAGTCTACCCATCACGGAGAACGAGGAAGTCCCCGACGTGGTGTCGGGGTTTTTGAATTTGGTCACGCTCTTCAGCACGCCAGGCACGGATTTTTTCAGCAAATGGACATCACATTGTTCTAATGTCTTCATTAACCGGGAACGGTTATTATTAATACAGCACGCTTTACAACGACCGTTGGAGATTCCCAACTACCACGACGACATCCAAAAAGTGGACATCGTCGTCTCCCAACATTGGATGAGATCCCTGGCCTGGAAGCTGTCCATTCAACTAGGTTACGTCATGCTAAACAGCAAACGTGAACTCAATGTCACCTACCCCTTAGAAATCGCTCAGGATGCACTCGCTGGGCTGTCGCAGTTCTCACCTGAAGCCTTTGAGGTCCATGGTCCGGGAATGGAGGTGAAGGTCTACGAGATTGCCAGTGCCCTGGCCGATTCCATTCTGTGCAAGCCCGATGAGCACACTTCTTCCATGTTAGTTGGTCCGAGAGACACTCTACGAGGGTTGGCTGGTTTATTATTTTCGCTACATGTCATCAACCCGGATTTGAGGAATAAGTTGGCGGTGAAGCTGGATGCCGTCCTTGGTGGTTCATCGCTACCTAGCGCTCTGGAGGTGGTTGAAGAAGAGGAGAAACCAGAAGAAGAAGACGCTAGAGATGAGTTTTCGGCGGCGCTGTTTTCGCCAGGGATGGATGATTCATTATCAGAATTACTGTACCCAGAGATTCCCGAGCTTCAAGGCTTTGATTCACCGCGGAGTTAGGTTTTGAAACAAATATCAAATTTTTGGGATCTTTAAAAGTATTTGCAGCCCTGATCATATTTGTGAATCATATATAAACACTTTGTTTACATTGTGTTTTTTCCCCCCTTAAAAAGGAGGAATCTTTTCTTTTTGCAATGCNAAAAATGCACATAAAATTACTTTCAACAAGACGAGGAAGCCACACGCCAAAATTCATACAACGGCCACTCTATCTACTGACTCCCCTAATGTGTGCGCACAAGAAGGGCTTTGCACCAATTATACTGTTGGAGCTACTTCATCCTCATCCTCAATCACATACGTCTTGAACTTCCTTGCCGGAACCTTCCTCTCAAACAAAATATCCAGCTCTTCATAAGTCCGGCCCTTGGTCTCTGGAAGCCGGAAGATGCACCAGATGAAAGTAATGACGGAGATACCGCCGTACAAGAACTCAATCTTGGCGCCCGCATTGACGGCACCAGGGTTGAGCAAGTACGGGCCAATAACGCTGGTGACGAGACCAGTGAGGGCATCAATTATGGTCGCAAGCGCAATGGTTTTGGAACGAAGCTTGGTGGATGGAGTCTCACAAACAACTACATACGTGAGGGGACCCAGGGTTGCTTGCCAGATGAATTGCAGGATGATAAGCAGAGTGGCTTGGGCCCAGGCATAGCTGTCGTTTGTCTTGTAGTCATGTGCAAAACAGAGCAGAGCAACGATGAAAAGGATGATGATAACGGATCCGAGCCCAAAGAGATAGCAGGATCGACGTCCAAAGTAGATCAACGGGATAGCGGAACAGAGCGTGCCAACAAATCCCATACCGTTGAGACCAACACCCATATCAAACGCATGCTCGCCATTAAGACCAACTTGCTCGAAGAGATATGTGGCAAATCCAACGGGATTCCCAGAGAAGTTCTGGATGACGAACAGCATGGTGCAGATACCCAGACGGCGACGGTTGTCTCCTTTCCAGCAGTCCGCGTAGGTGGTACCGACCTCAATCTCGCGCTCTAAAATATCAGTCTGGACCATCATGGCGAGTGTTTCCTGTGTATTCACCCGTTCGCTTTTAGCGTGAAGGCGGCCGAGCGCCTTCTCGGCACCCTTCATGTCATTCTGACGGATCAACCACCACGGGCTCTCAGGAGCAAAAGGCAGACCTGCGAGCAAGACGATTGGCCAAATCCACTGGATAGCAAATGGGATACGATATGCCCACTGGTCGCTGCGGTTGATGAAGCCACGCGTGATACCGGTCTGGATGAACTGGCCCATGACGTAGCAGAGGTTGATATAGCCCGTCAAGAAACCTCGAAGACGGAGCGGGAGAACCTCGGAGGCGTAGGTTGTGGCAATCACGCAGTAACCACCCCAGACGACGCCAGAGAGGTATTGCGAGGCTGTGAGGACGCCGATGGTGGAAGCGAAGAATTGCATGAAGGTAAGGATTGCCGTGAGAACGAGGCAGACTGCGAAGGTCTTCTTGCGGCCGTACCACTCCATTGGGTAGGAGACGAGGAAGGCGCCGATGATTTGACCCACGAGAGAGCCCATAGACATGCCTACTTGCTACAAGACTATTAGTTTTTATATTTTTATTTCTCGATAGTTTCACGCGTATTTGTAGAACAGAATGTAAGGGAGGAAAAAAAACAGAGGGGGGAGATAACTCACCCAAGGAGCCGGAATCTGATAACCGCCATCGGCGTAGTAACGTCCAAAATGCTTCTGGAAGGCTGGGAGCGCGTAGAAGTTGCCCATAATCTCGATATCATACGCACGCATGATTATGGAGAGCGAGATGAACATAGACCAGGCCGCGCCCTTCTTGTAGATCTTCATTGCATCCCAGGTATTCAGATCGTGCTCCGTGAAGGTTCCCCGCTTGGCCATGTCCCGACTGATCTCGAGCTTGCTCTCCGACGTCTCGGCCTGGGCCTTCTCGTCCAGGTCCGGATTGGTCGTGGCATGCTCGATGTTGGTTGCTGGTTCTTTCTCCGCCATCTTGACAACCCTTTCTTCTCTCAACAAGTTGAGATTAGGATGGAGTTTTGGGGGGTGTTGGTGAGAGTGGCAAATGGACTGAATGAGTCTTGGGGGAGAGGGATGGGATCAAAAATCACAACTCTGGAGGTGTAAGAACCGCTGGCGAGACCAGGTATATATAGGAGAAGAATCCGGGGCAGTGGGGTATGGGGTTGCAGGATATGGCACCTTCGTTTCTTGCACTTCGACACACGGATACGAACAACCTAGAAAGAAAGGCCTTGCTGCTTGCCTCAAGTGGTCTGGATGATACCAACAAAGTGGTTCTTGGGGCACTCCCCGCAGCAGTTCGTGCAGTCTTTCTCTCCTTGATCGGCGAGATTCACGGGGTTTGGTCGCACTGGCTGGCACCACGGCGGTCGAATGGTTGCACTGGTGATTTTGGGCTGAGAGGTGAGCTCATGGTCGTCCAGATCACGACCGCTTTCTGATTTCTTTCCTGCAAATGGCCTCTAATTGCCATGCCCGAGAATCTCCCCGACCGCCGTTCTCCCTCTTCCACCTCTCACGTGGTCTCTTTCCGCCACTGCAGGGTTCCCGGTGC
Source organism: Scytalidium lignicola (assembly GCA_002812745.2). NCBI lineage: Eukaryota > Fungi > Ascomycota > Leotiomycetes > Scytalidium > Scytalidium lignicola. The sequence goes on from NCSJ02000076.1 coordinate 16,312, forward strand.
CACTCCAGTGACGATTACTGTACACACTCCCGGCCAAAACTGCTTGATCTGGGCTTTGGTCTCTGGGGCTAGCCCGTTGCAGGGGTATTACAGCCAATCATGAAACAGGGCACCGCAAAGCACTAACCCCAACTTTCCCCAGATCCCTGGCGCCACTTCTCCACACTCCATTCGCACATCCATTGGCTTTCCAGCGCTTGACGCTAGATGCGGGTTTTCGCGCCATTCATTGGCCAGTCGCCGTCACTAGCTCACTAGTGCTCGATGCCCCGTCAGTTTCTTTCTGCTTCGGGTAGCTCATATGCCGATCCTACCCTCTCCACCGAGAATTTTACCGGCCCCTACAAGTACCGGTATACAGTATTACTATTGAGAGAAGTAAAGTTTAAAGTTAACTATTGATTTTCTAAATATCAATATATAATTAAAATACTTATGGCTTGAACACTTACTGTATCCAGGAAACTCTTTTATGTCATTCTAAATTGATCACCAATAAATAGGCAGTAGGCTAGATTTAACTTGAAATATTACAATTCATAACTATTGCATTTTATTTTATAGCGTAAAAGTCTGAAGTCTGAAGTCATTAATCTACATCTACCTCGCATGGAATTGCAAGAACTGGGACTCATTCTCACTGAGATAAGCAGTGTAAGAACCAGTCGCCGTGGTCTTGTTTCCATTCCAAACATCTGTAACACTCCATTTCCCTCCCGTAATTCCCAGATCAGCCCATGAGACAGTCACGGCCTGGGTGCCAGTTAAGGAAGTGCCAAAGCCACCTTGACCCTGATCAGGACCAAGATTGGTAATCAGAACATATGCCTCGCCCTGAGGGCTAGGTCCCGCGATCCAAGCCTGCAATTGCTTTGCTAAGTTGTTTCCGGTGCCAGGGTTTCGGGGTTGCATGGGATACTGCGCTGTGAATCGAGAAGACGCAGCGGATGCATCGCTGGTGAGCAGCTTCAGGCCAAGCTCGTCGACGTTTGTCATGTCGGAGCCGAGGATGAGATTTGCAGCAGCACCGATCCAGTGGCTCATGATTGTGACCCGAGATTTGTCATCAACACCGGTCTGATTCTGGGAGTTGGCGACAAAGAGGCCGTCCATGTCGGGGTAGATAGTAATGGCGGTGTTTCTTTGCTTTTGAAGGAGGATGTACTGGCGGTAGTTTTCAATAGCACGTTGGACCTGCTGCCAGGCGACGAAGGTGTTTTGACCGTAGTTGTCAATATCTTGATCTGTCCGCATAGACTCTGCAACGCTACTCCAGAATGGGAGCCAGGTTTCATTGCGGCAAAGCTTCCAGGATAGATCTAATCGAACTTGTCTACCGGAGTTCTCAATAGCTTTGTGGAAAGCAGTGGCGGCGGCGCTGTTGTCACAGACCAAGTTGGCTCCATTTTGAGGGCTGCCAGGAGTGATAAAGTCGAGCTTAACCATCGAGATACCCCAAGAGGTCCATAGCTCAATCAGAGAATCGTGCCATTGTTGAACACCATCTTTGCTGAAATCCCAGTCACAGTAATCTAGTCCATCGTTGTTTCCAATCAGGACATCGCCAATCTTGATATTGGTACCCTTGATCGTCTTGTTAACTGCAGTGCATGGCACGCCAGGGATGATATAGACACCAGTCTTGAGACCGAGATGTCGAAGGTCTTCTGCAAGACCGGGGAGATCGAATAAGGTAGTGTTGTACGTGATTCGGCCATACTCATCCGTCTCATCGGTTGACCATCCCGCATCGAGACTACATACGTCGTATTCCCTACTCTTGAATGCTGGTTGAGCAAGCACCGAGCATTGTTTATATACGAAGTCTTGATCGAAGACTGTATAACTCGGGTTTGCACCAGGTGTTGCTTGCGTTCCCCAGGAATTCCATCCTTTGCCAGGGCCCTTGAATCCGTTTGGAGTCTGAGCAGTGTATAAGACCTGCAAAGATCCTCCGGCATCTTCATCTGGTTGCGGGTAGCAGGCGTTGATACTGTCGTCACGATTTTGGACACAGTAACCTGGACCACTTGTTGAGATATTGCCGGTGGAGGAATAGCATCCATCTTCTGCCGCCATCCAGTACCACTGGTTGCCAGAGGACCAAGTTCCGGTATATGAGCCGTCCAAGAGACAAAACTCGAGAATGTCATCGAAAGCACTTTGATATTCGTTGTTGTTGCCATTATCAGGCTGCTGTTGCATGAATAGGTTTCCAGCTGTATCTTGGCAGTATATCTGACTGGCATTGGCACCCAACTGAGCGATACAGCTCTGGGCCGTTTGGTAACATTCGTCCGTCATGAACTTGGAACCAGGTTCGAAAGCAGTACCGGCGCAATCAGCCTGCGCGGCTACCAAAGAGGCCCCCGCCAGGACAGTAGCAATGAGAATTGAAGCCATATTGTCTTTTGCGGCTGTAGGGGGTTGCTTAGAGTCCTTGATCAAGGCAGAGCTCAGATCTTTATAGTCAATCGCGCCGATCCACTATTCAAATTGCCCCCGGCAGGATTTTCGGGTCCCATGTCCACAGATTGAAGCTTACAGTAATTCCGTAGAAAATTACAGCTGCTGCAGTAAAAACCTGGGTTCCTGCTACCCCTGGCACTGTATTGGCGGGGAAGTTGCGTGGTATTGTACGCCGAGGAAAATAACGACAGTTGTTCGCAATGCAAATTGAATTAAAGCTCATAAAAAGAGCAGCAAGTATATCACCGTCCTCTCATCCTCGGTATATCAGAGAACGAAGACTTGACATATTCCCACCCTTGCAGTACCTGAAGCTATGAAGCACCGTGACGTGTTAAGCTACTACCCCTGCCCTGTTCCTGGCCAACCCCGCCGTTAAAATCCGTACTGGTTAAAAGCTGGGGGACTTGTAAGGTACTTTTGAGCTGGAGAGGGGGAAAGATGCGGGGTCCGGGTAAATTTTCGGTCTGAAACTTTCATTCATTGAAGCTATTCTGCTTGTTCCAGCAACATCTTTTCTGCAAGAAGTATGAGTTAAATCCTACCTGCTAGATGCGGTAACTATCCATTCTCATTGGGCGTGCTAGGTAACTCTTGTCGTATTGGCACGATAGTAACTACAGTAATTTCAACTTTCTAGTTTACTTGAAGTTTTTATTTTTGTTAGGAAATATTACTTGTACGTTGCCTTCATGTCCGTAACTTGAATATAAGTACAGTTGTTATACTTTTAAGAGTATAAATGTTTGTCGGCCATGATCCTACTGGCGTTGAACCATGATTCTACTAGGAATCCACTCCTATTCTAACCGTGCACTACAGTACTACCCAACTACCCTAATGGGCCGATTATATTCCCGGTAGTTCCACCATGTTAGCGCCTTGATGTCTGCGGTTTGTGTCATCGGACTCCGTTATCTGCCCATTTCTGTGCCACTTGTGGCCCGTTTTGCTGACCAAGAAATTTGTGCCTGAGTATACCGGACCTACTCGTCGGCATACAACTAGTGCATTGTAACGCGAATTTGCAATGCAAGCTCTCAGTAAGGCGATATAATTGCAAAAATAGTTGCCGTATTTGTGGTTCAGCCGGAATATATATAAGACTGTCAAGAGTAATTGCATTATGCTCATAGTTATATACCCCAGTAACAATTTAATATTCCCTCTATATTATGGATCAAGTACTCGTTAATTCTTTTCCCAGAATGTAAAGAGTTTAAGCCAAGTCGAAAAACTTGTCCAACCAGTGAATCTACACGAGACAAAAAGAAAACGTAGCGAACTTAAAGCACATTCATTTCTACTATTGTGGGTGGAATCGAATATTCACGATTGATAGAGATCAGGGAGAATATCTAGTCAGACCTCGTGTGAAAGAGCTGATTCATGAAGAGCAGATTTGTCTGGGGCGCACTGATTTAAAACCAAATCACCAAGGGAGATTTTTGCCGTCGTAGAGTTTCGAGCCCTCAACGTAGATCTGACGGAACGAGCCATTATCGGCTGGAGTCGCCTTCTGAAGGATTTCCACAAACTGAGAGGCGCCCACTACGGGCTCGAGATCGGCATAAGGACCACCCATATCCGTGCGCATCCAGCCAGGGCTCACAGCGAAGACGGTGAAGCCCTTCTGCCCCAGCTCCAAGGAATACTGCAGCATAAGCATATTAACTGCCGCCTTGGAGATCTTGTAAGACGGAAACGGAGCAACAGCGTAGTGATCCTTGTTAGTGAGGGATCCCAGATCGCTAGTAACGACGACCAGTAGCTTCTTGAGGGTATCGTATCGGGACAGAAGCGGCAAGAAGGCGGCCGAGACTTTGGCTACGGCGATAACGTTGACATTGAGCGTTTCTTCTAGGGCGTTCATATGCGTGATGCCATCCTTCTCCAAGATCTGGATGCCAGCGTTATTGATGAGCACGTCAAGTCCCCGGTCGGCGCCTAGTACCCCAGTGACCTCTTGCGAGGCCGCGGTGATGGAGTCGTCCTTGGTCACATCCAGGGGAACGAAGTGGACGCGACCGTTGGAGGAATCGACAATATCTTGGAGTGCTGGAGTCAAGCTGCGGGCTGTTGCGAATAGGATGCTCACGGCAGACGACGAGCTGAGCAGCCTCGTGAGCTCTAGGCCGAAACCGCGCGAACAGCCCGTGATAAGATACGAGGCCATAGTGGTGGTTGGTACCTTTCTCTTCGTCCTCTGACTGAGATTCCAGATCGGAAAGGAGGTCTCAGTCTCATTATGAAGGGAGGGGCAAGATTTATAGAAACATAGCCATCTTTATAAATGAGGTTAGGTTACAGCCTGAGTATCGCATCACACTAATAAATGGAGAGAGTACTCCGTATTTTGCAGTGTCAGCCGCAGCACCCTCTGGCACGCCTTAACAGAATTAGATCACGGGACTGAGCCGCAGGACTCGAATTAAATGCCGATTGGCCACGACGAATCGACTTCTTAAACGGGCCTCCCCCACTATCAAGCCGCATTGATTTGATTGGAGGGCCAACACAGGTTGTGGCGTTTCCAAGCCGGCGGTGAATTGCGGGGGGCAACACAAGGCTGACTTTCGAAGCTTTAAATAAAACCAAAACAAAAAAAACTTAATTTATATGTGGATCTCTTGTCACTCGGAGACCTACGAATCCGCTTATCGAAGAGTTTCCAACTGTTACTCCATATTTTAATCTCTCCTGCAGTCTGCGTAAAGTCTCGAATCAATTACTCGATCTGGAGATTGAATTCTGCTCCACTACACCTGTTTTCAATCAACAAGAAAGAGAACCATCCGCCAACGTCTGACCTCACGGCACGATGCCGAATACTGGTCGACCTAGCCGGGATTGCCATACATGTCGGCAACGACGCATTAAGGTACGCTGGTTCATGTAGACATTGTCCAGATGCCACAATTTTCGCTGCTTAATGTGATCTAAACTCAATAGTGCGACCTCACGCGCCCAGACTGCAATCGGTGTCTGCGACTCGGGAGACCCTGCTCAGGATATCGAGATGAGCTGAAGATGCGCTTTCGGATAGAAAATGTCTCTTCTTTTCCGTCTAGCATAAAGCAAGATCGCCGCAGAACGCGCAACCAAGATAGCCCTCTACATTTCTCCGTTGAGCGCCAGCCGCCGCAGACAACCACATACCGCCGCAGAGGGGATGGCACCATCCCATCAGACGCAGATTCCACACACCCATTCACCGATCCTGTAGAGCAAACGGGTAGATTTCTACCTGGGTCCGAACGACATGCCTCGCTGCCGCAACCCCTGCCCGAGTTGTGGAACAATCACTTTATCCCTCTAGTCTTAAACAAGTTCTCGATTGATCTGGTTCGTGGCGAGGCGAACAACATGTTCGACACCATCCCACGCATCATATCCAAGGCAGAACAGGGGTCTGCGATATATCAGGTCTGTGACGCAATTGGACGCGCCTATCTGGTGAGCACCACTTGGTCGCCAAACGCGATCGTTGACAGAGCACGGGCGTATGGAACAGCCCTCAGGGTTGTTAACTCGGCCCTCCAGGATCCTCTACAATGCAAAACCGACAGCACTTTATTGGCTGTCTGGCTGTTTGTCGTGTACGAGGTAAGACATTGGATTTCCGTGCTGGTGTGATGGTGGATTTCGCTGACCCATCCGCTAACAAAAAGTTCCTGACGAACCCGCACCTCACCTCCGCAGTTGGATTTGAGGCAGGAGAGCGTCACTGTCGAGGCTTAGCCACGTTAATTCACTTGCGAGATTCGGAGCAATTCGCGACGCAAGATGGGCGGAATTTGGTCTGGTTTGTCTGTTATTGCACGGTAAGTGTTGCTCTCGGCGCTTCTCCTTTTCATATTTTCTGTCGTCTCTAATAACCTCTTGTACCAGCAAGCAAAAGCACTAATAGCCCACCGGGAGTCTCCTCCAGTGGTCCTTACCTGGATTCACGAACTCTACCGACAGTGTAAACCATCAGAATATGTAATGATTCGAGCTTCCATTTTTGCCTATTACTGCACCCATCTTTGTAGCCGTATTCAGGCCCTGGTGAATGCAGGTGACCTGAATCAGTTATTATCTAGTTCCCCATCGATCCTACAAGACATGGATGACGTGGAGCAAATAACACATCCTTTCTCTAACAGCAAGTTCATCGCCGACCATATGATCCAACATTCACCATCACCATACATGGCCCTGGAGCAGATTGACCTGCATTATGTAGGCGTGAATGCCTACCAAAGTAACTTCGGAATGCACCTCTCATTTAATGTTCTGACCTTCCTGCTCAATGTATCTCGAGCACCAGGTTGTACACCTCAGCAGCAAATACTTTTTGCCCGTATTCAACATCGTTGCATTCACCAATTTCGAACTCTAGCACATAGGGTCTTATTCATGTTGGATATGGTATATAGTGTGGGTATTCGAGCCCAGCTTGAACAACAAAATGAACTAATAGCTAGTGGAAATTCGTATGGTGGCTTAGGGTGGGCAGATGCAATAATGGTTTGTGGATCTTTAAAAATGATTGCTAGGTGCTATATCTCGTTGGATTGGCAGAGAGATGCGGCCAATAAAGCTCTTAGCTTGATGAAGGAACAACTAGGGATTCTGTGAGCCTTCCTATTCGGTGGCATTGTTTACAGTGATAAAAAAAAAATCATTTATTAGTTTAGAAAAGATCCCCTAAAATAAACACTCGACATGCAAGTTCAGGTCAGGGGCGAATTATAAATCGATACAAGTTGAAACAAGAAATCATAAAATAGTATTTAAACAAAAGACAACTCTCCAAATAACTCTGTAAATAATGTAATAGAAGATTTACTAATATCCTTATCTTGCCTGCCTTCTACAGTACTAGCCCGCTGCTATATTAGCTCTCCTATAGAAAGTGACTTGTTTTATTCAACTTGGCTTCGTCGAATGGATGTTCCTTCATCCAATGTCTTGCAATCTCCTCCCTGGTTGCGAACCAAACACTTTCATGGCTTTGAATATAAGTGAGCAACTCCCTCAATGCCCAGAAGCGTGCTGGCTTGCCGATGAGCCGATTGTGTAGACTAATGGTCATCATTTTTGGCTCGCCGGCACAACCTTCTTCATACATGATATCGAAGGTAAGTTTCATGTATTTGAGCCAGTCCTCGGGATTAGAGAAGCCAGGATTCGAAATGAATTTCTGGTCATTCGTGTCCTATCATAGTCAGCTCTGTAGTGTATATGGAACGCAAGATCTAAGGATTAAATAGAGACAATGCCTACAAGGCTATGTGGTATAATTAACAGCCCCTTTCCCTTCTCAATCGGATGTGCTTCCCACCACGGCAAATCATCAGCATATGCATCGCTACTGTATAACAGTTCCAATCCTCTTTCCTTGAAGACTTTACAAATCAGCCCTTTAGTGCTCACACTGGGACGCCCTAGAAACCAGCCTTTAGGAGGCGTCCCAGCAGTCTTCTCAATGGCATCAATTGCTTTCTCGATCTGCGCCTTCTCTACTGCCAACGGCATCATGTGATGGTCGATCCAGCGGTACCCATGTGACGTGAACTCATGCCCACATCGCACAAGGTTCTTTGCGGCATCGGGAGACCTGAGGATAGATTGCCCTACCGCATAGACCGTAATGCGGATCTTTTTCTCCTCGAACATTCGGGCGAGTCGCCACACTCCTGCCCTTGTTCCGTACTCATATTGCGACTCCATGGCCAGGTCGCGGAGGCCATTGCGGAAGGGCATGCCCGAGAGCTGAAATCATGTCGTCAGAAGTAGATTTAGCGTTGCGTTTCAAGATCTGGTGGTTGTCACCTCTGTCATGAAATTCTCACTCCTTGTATCCCCATTCATAAGGCTACAACGACTCAGCATGGGTACCCTAACAGTATCATGCTGCATATACCTGGAAATACACACCTATGTTCTCCACCCTCCTCATAGTTCAGCACGACATTTACAGCTATTTTTGCTCCCCCGGGCCATTTCGGGTCTGGGTATTTACCCTTGTAGCCCTCGAAGTCGCGATATCCTCCTGAAAAGGGGATATTCTCCTCAATGCACTGATCGACCGAAAACAAGCCAGATTGCTGGGATAAATCTGCCATTACGTCGCTGTTTCTTTGATCTTCTCAACAGCAACAAGAGCAAAAAGTTAACCAGCTAGAATACAAGAACTAATCCAGTGGTCAGTTAGTCGCGGGCAACGAGTGTCGTCGCCCGTTAACTTACCCCATCTTTAGCCTCCATTACCAGTAACTGACTATTAGTGCATACTACCTATTCTTGACAACTTGTCGACCGTGCTATCGCTGTCAGCCACCCAATTATTAGTTCTCAACAACCGTCGACCGTTCTCGACCGTTCTCGACCGTGTGTCGGTCTCGCCGCGGCGATGCCGACGGACAACCCGCGGACCACGTTTCTCATTTCTTTTATCAATGAACTGTACTGAATGAGGCTTCCAAAATGTATAGCGTAATATGTAGTGATAACAGAATCCAAACTGTTCGGTATTTTAATTCAATTTTTTGCAAGCTGAAAAGCCGTGATATTAGGTAAGAAATGGTTAGTTGTTGATGTCCTGAGTGTGATTTATAGTAAAGTAAATAGTGAGGGATTTGGGGAGGCTTTGAGTATTTCTCTACAGGGATTATCTTAGTATATTAAGGATAATTGTGACTCTTAAGAATCATTTTGGAATAATTTGATTTTTAAATTTTAGACACTTCATGCATTTGTTTCAAGTAGTTATTTATGTCGTCAATCTCGATCTCGACAAATAATTATCTACATTGTATTAATACAAGACAACTAGATTATCTGCTTAGACTCAACCACTACTGATTTCTTGGCCATGTCTTTGGTCTCCTCATCGCGAGTATCAGAGCCCGAGCGCTCTGCATCCACACCATCTAGGAGGCGTCTGTGAGGAATAACTCCCAGTTTCTCTGCCTCCTCGACTGTGAAAGTGGCATAGAAATCCTCTTCGTCAATCTCACCTAGTCCCGCGACAGGGAAGAAGCGGTTCAACACATAATGCACGGCGAACGAGATTGCGAAACCCTCAATGTAAGCGAGATAGAAGATCTCTTGCGCGCCGATCGGGACTTTGATTTTGGGGTTCACAGCGTTGATAAAGCCAGGAAGTGCAGGCGCCGTACCGACAAGCCAAGACACAAACGCGCGCCAGTTGAACCCGTGGTAATACCAGTAGATGCTTGAGGCGTTAGGGGTATACAAAGCAGAAAGCTTGAGCTTGCGGTTGCGCACGACCCAGAAATCGCACACCATCATGCCGACCATGGGGCCGAGGAAGACACTGTAACCATCGAGGACGTTGATGAATGTATTAGGAGCGTCGGCCAGCTGCCAAGGGTTGATGACGATGCCAAGCACGGCGGTGATATATGCACCGCGCCTGATGTTGACCCATTTCGGGAACAGCGCTGCGAGGTCGAAACCGCCGGGCCATGCGTTATCCACGGTGTTGATAGACAGCTGGCTCAAGAAGAAACCAAGGCCTGCAAAGAAGCCAGCCGCGCGGGATTTTGGCGTGTAGCCATCCTGCATCCAGCGGATGGCGAGCTCGTTGGGACTCCAGATCAACTCACCGTAGATCTTCTGCGCAGCTGATGTCGACAGCGTTCCCATGAGGGTGACAAGTGCACCTACAATAACATTGGAGTAGATCTGGCCCCAGATCTGGTCGCCGGGCCGCCTGGCGAAGCGGTTGAAATCTGACTGGTTTGTCAACGAGACGGCAATGGAGCCAATCACCGTGGTGATACCACGAATGACCGCCCAAGCCTTCTGGCTTGTAGTCGTCAGTGTACTGTTCTGGCTCAAGAGAGGTCCTCCACCATGGGCGGTAGAGAGGGCCCATACAGTGACAGAGAACATGGTGATAGCGGTGGAGATGTTAACGTAGCGGAAGAGCACGGCGGTCTTCTCCGGGGGCACCCAGAGAAATGGAATCTGTATACAGCTGAACACAACGAAGCCAACAAACTGTTGGGTGGTCATATTTGCAGATGGGGGGAACGTGTTTTTGATGTGTCTGTAGCCGGGGAAGATGGCATACAACATCACACCAGCCATCTGACCACCAATCCAAGCTTGTACACCTATGGAATGTGACTTTCAGCAAACACTTCTGTTGTCTCAAGGAGTATGGGGATCAACGTACCATACCAGACTAAGCACAACATGATTCTTTGGAGAAGAGCAAAGTACGACCCGCGAAGACCCCAGACCGCACGATTGCCAACTGAGAATCCAACATGCCATTGTGCACCCCACCAACCATTGACAATGGCAACTGCGGAAATTAAGATCTATAAATATAGTTAGTGCTGCATGCAGAGGATGGGTTGACATTATCGAACCTTGGCAATGATGGTAACAATCATGGTCTCCCATACACTCAAGCCGAGAGAGATGAGCGAACTCGCCGTCTGCCATCCCACACTGTTGAGCTGGATTACACACCAGAATCCAAGAAAGCCAGCGACAGTCCAGGTGCGACGAGACGGAGGGAGAGGAGCAAGATCACGGTTGTTCCATGCAGTAGCATGTTCTCCACCAAGATTTTCATCCACGGGTACTTCTAGTTTCTCACCAAGCCATTTGGCTCTCGAACGTAGAGAAGACATTTTGATGGCTTCAGCTCTCCAAATACCCTGACTCTGACTAATGTCCAAACTCTGGGGCAAGGGGGGATATTTATACTAGCAATAGATTTTGAGGCTTCATATAAGTGGCATTCGGGATAAGGGACGCGCTAGAGATGGATGTTAAGCAGATTGGGCAGGGTTCACGGAGTAATGGGACTCTGACAGGCACAAACCTTTGACGTGGCTTGGTGATACTGTAGCAATTAATAACTTATTGGTGATTGGAAAAGTGATTAAAACTGGATAGTCCGATAAGATAAGGCTTCCATGGCCGTAGGCAGCCTGCGCTTCTAGCAAACAGAAACTCAAGTTTAGTTAAGACTACACAGGTTTTATACTGCAATTAATCTATCTGATAGGTGTATTCTGCTGCTCTGTATCCTAATCCCCGCCCCTCGTTCTATTGCATTTGCCATTGGGGTTAGAAGTAGTTACAATAGGATTCTAAGGTATTAGATTCGCAAAATGTGAATAGAAAATAGAAAAGAGTTCTTGCTATTTTGTGATCGTACTTATTAGGAGATAAACCCAATAGCTATAAGTTATTACAGGAAGGGAGAGGAGAGGAGAGGAGAAAATAGTTGGCCGCATAGATAAGAGCAACGGCCAAGGATACAGAACCGTGTTTCAGCCCGCCAATTCGCCTTCATATCCCACTATAGACGCGTGCTAAAGGCCACTTTCAGTATCAACCCAACCAGGGTTCCAATGGGAAAACTGGCATCCTTTTATTTATTAGATGATTGGAAACACTCTTCGACAAGTGCGTAGAGAATATACTCTTTATTACCACCATGTCGCAAGTCAGTGTAGAGACGGCAGCGACTATTCCCCTGACGATCGAACTTCAGAATGGACAAACCCTGAAGGCCACCTCCAATGAGTCAATTGAGGCTGAGGAGATTCCTGTCATCGATGTGGCAAGAATATATAGCGACAAATTAGAAGACCGACAAGCAGTAGCTGAGCAGATCCGAGAGGCATGCCATCGCATCGGCTTCTTCTATGTAATCAACCATGTCTGTATTTAATTAATTTCTTACCTCTTCTCTATCGTCGTTAGGTACGACGATTGAATATCAATACTGATACGCTACAGGGGTTCGATAAATCGTTGACTCAAGATGTTCTTGAACAAGCCAAGCGTTTCTTTTCTCTCCCGTTAAAAAAGAAGATGGAAGTAGATACAGCCTTAGTACCAAACGAATACGTGGGATACCACGCAATGGCCAGCTACAACAGAAATGGCAGAAAGTATCATGGTTAGCCATAATAGTATCGACTTTATTTCTTTCACATCCTCTAATTATCTGTTGCGCAGATCTAAGTGAAGCATTCAATCTTGCTTACTCGCCAGAGCAGGATCCAGAAAACACCGACACGGAGCCTGGTACCAGCATCTGGCCAAAGGACCTCCCTGGCTTTAAAGACAAAATGTATGCCTATCACACACCAATGCTGCAATTTGCTCGCAAGATGACGAAGATTTTTGCTCTTGCGTTGCACCTCCCCGAAGACTATTTTGATGAATATATGAAGATACCTGAGGCTGGATTACGGATCTTGCATTATCCGGAACAGAAGGCGTCGGTTGATGACCAAAACGGTATTGGAGCGCACACAGACTTTGAGTGTTTTACTATAGTGAACCAGGATATGTCCGGTGGTCTCGAAGTTTTGAGCAAGTCCGGGGAATGGATCAAGGCAAAACCGATACCGAATTCCTTCGTTATTAATATTGCAGACTGCTTTATGAGGCAGACGAATGACTACTTTGTGTCAACTGTTCACCGAGTGATAAACAAGAGCGGCAATGAGCGGTATTCAATACCTTTCTTCTATGGGCTAGACCGAAAAATGCCTCTGGAGCCGATACCGTCATGTATAACCAAAGAGAACCCGATGAAGTACCCTGTAATGACAGCCGGAGAGTATTATTTATGGAGGGCGAAGAAAGCTAAAGGGGGAGACCTTTAATTATAGAAAATAACGACTAAATTGAGTTTTAATTCATATTATTATATAACTTTACACTTATTCTTTGTTTTGCACTTCACACTTATCTTGTAGATATTACATCTCTCATCTACAGGGATTTACTTGAATCTGGCCTTTACATCTTATTAGTTCGGTTAGCAAACCAGGACAATAACAGTAAAACCTTCTCTCCTCTTCCTCTCCTTCCCCTCTTCTATTCTCACTTTCTTCTCCAACACACAATTTCTTGTGTTTTCGTCGGATTCCATATCACCTACTTGTTGTTCGTACGTTTCGTCTAACTGCATGATTCCTTTGGCGCTTAACTACCCAATTCCTTTAATGTTAACTTGCGAGTTCTGTTTATTTCATTATATTTTATTTTTTTGCACTTTTCCCTGTGCGTCCTATCTCTCTGTTACTTCGCAATTTAAATTTAAATTCTAATAAAAGCAGCAAAGTAAACTGCTCTACAAGTATAATCACTTTCCCGTTAACTGTCATCAGCATATTCATCACTCAGCCCCGATAGTCACTAGATCATGTGCACTGGTGCCCACGATGGTAATCTACCTAGTCTTCTTGTAGTAGCGCCACCTACTCTTCAATTATCTCATCGTCTTCATCTTGAAGACTGGAATTGCTCTGTTTATTGCATTCGACTTCGGTATGATGGCAAAGACTTTTAGGGTTTCTGAGCGTAATCGTGTTTATGGCATTGCATTGTTAGGCTTCAGCGTGTTTCTTGATGTTGTCTTCTTATAAATATAAGAATTGGTCTTTCAATAGATTCCTCCCGTCGAGTCTCCGAGTTCAAACATAGCGGTGGAGGTTGGATTGCCCTCCGAATAATCGCTTTTTAGAAACCAATACTATACATGTCTGGGTAATGTTAAAAATACAGTATAGTGATTCCTCCGTATTAGCAGTATTATCAAGCAGTTCTATTAGAGAAGTTAGGTGCAAGATACTATCAGTTTGTAGGGAAATGATTTAGTTATCCAGAAAGATGCTGGAATCTATAAAGCAGATGGCTGGGGGGTTGTTTGGATACAGCTGTGGCAGGAAAGCTGGGAAAGAGAGTTAGCACAATCAATTCCAAGAGAAGGAACTACTGTTTGAAGAAGCAGATATGCTAGATTAAGCTTCGAAGGGGAACACATTGCGGTTTTACTAAATTGGAACAGTAGATATCAAGCACTACAGCAAGACGCTACTATAGCGAACTTGAGCTATTATAATACAATTGCTTACCACAATATCTCAAGTCAGTATTTACCTCTGACAGAAGCGCAGGTTAGAAGCTGTCAGCCACGTTTCCTCTTCCAAACTTTACAGCGATCGCAATTATAGAGAAAGCAATCGAGGATATTCTACTTCTTTCAATTCTCATTAAACTTATTAGATATTATATACACTCATATAAACATTGTGCCACTCCCCCGCTAAAGTAATCATACCTCTTTAGACCTTAGATATTTCAGTGGGTACTGTATCTACACACCACATCAGCAGTCATTTCAAGGAGGTCCTTGTTATCTACTGTGAAATCGACCTGAAAATGATGAGCGATCAGATATGCTTATCAACCATGACCACCTCCAGGGACTACGAGAGAAAGTGAATTAAAGTCTAGCAACAAGAATTTGACAATTACAGTACGTTAGTACGTTAGTCCTTTGGTCCTCAATTTGGGTTTCTGTTTATAGCTGACTTTTTAGATTTGTTTTGTCCTAGTCTTGTTTCAATATTTTCCCTTAATCGCCAATCTTAGTCTTCCAAATTAAACAGAATCTGATGATTGATCGGCGGATCATCAGAAGGACAAGCTCCTCCTAATTTACACATTACTTTTTCTACTAAAGATGTATAGTCAGTGAACTAAAGAATCCGATATCCTTAGCATAGTACAATGCTGGTAAGGAAACTGCACATCAAATGACGTGTGACAGAAGCACTGTAACGAAGGTGCATATTCGCCTCATGATTTTCTCTGCAGTGTTTTTACTCATGTGATGAAGATCAAAACTCTGTCGCTTCGCACTCATGCTCTGGGAGTTCATTCCGGTTGAATAAAACTATGTGTCAACATTTATATGATTTAGATGACGAAATGAAGAGGGGCGGGATACCGTACTTCAGGAGAGAGGTTTGCTCAAAGCCATGTTCTCTAACCTGCCAGCACTGCTCTTTGCCTTATCTATATTTACTATACTATCTTACTAAATATGTATATCCCGCTTGCTTTCTCCCTAGTTTCAAAATTCTTTAGTTTAAGGGAATGTCCCTGCTAGCAAATATAGAGAGAAAAGAAAAATATTACAACCTAGCACCACAGCGGTGTATGAGCAAGCTAGGACAAATGCAATATTATGCCAAGAAGATCATTTCATTCCATTATATCTGAAACTAGTCAAACTACATACAAAAAGGCACACATCTTCAGCCAAAGTAAAGACCTATGCTAGGAAAAGTGATTATTTCAAAAGCAATCGGCAATCCGACGTTTCATTGTGTACTATAACAGCATGCAAGACTAGAGCGTATGAGTACTCGAAAGTTTTAAAATCATTTAGTCTTTGACGCCGGAAGGTGTTTGGCAGGCAATTGCTTGCCCGAGCTGTTCGGGCAACTTTATTAGCTAACATGCATTCCGGTTAGAGAAATGACGATCAGCTTACAAGAGGGATGGCACAGCAGCTAGCACTCTTGCCTACTCCAGTACAAGTAGAAGTAAACTGATCAGGGGACGTTGGAAGAGTTGGAGCTTGGTAGACGAGTTAGTCAGTAGTCGATGTAATGAGGGACTGACTGGCTGTACATACGGGTGACGCAGTCGACACCCAAAGCGTTGATGACATCAGCTGCACAACATAATGCAGTGCTATAGAGCCCTGAAAAGCAAGGAACGTATTGACGCTCCTCAATCTGTTGAGGGGCGGCAATGGCGGTGCCGGTAAAGATAACACTGACAATGGTGAAGAGTTTCATGTTACTTGACTTTAAGATATTCTTAGAAGTTTTACTGAGAAGACCGAGATATGACAAGCTTTGATCAGTATTAAAGCGGAGTGTGATATGCGACAGATACAGCTGATGCTGAGAGGGATGAGAGGCTGGTATTTATATCTGACTTCCAATTTTTACTGAGATCATCATGGATCTACTTAACGACGCTCACTGCCTCTCTAGTCCGAGGCCTGACATCACCTGAGGGGCTTCCCTCAGCTGCACATGTATTACAAATATATTTATCTTGTAGTTATATCAATACGCAAGAAGAGATCTACATCAAGGAAGCCAACAAGCACCAGATCCATTGGAGAAAATGGCTTGCTGTCTTCACTGAAGCTATATGGACCCACTCTTTTATAGCACACCCAAAATAACTTGGAATGGAGTTTTACACACCATAATTAGACTAGCTATAGACTTTTCCTTCTTAAGTATCATTAGACCTGTATTCCTTTTCATATTAAGTATTAAACAAGCAAATATTGTCAAAAGTAGTTAAGTGGAGAGTCATGTGATTGTATGCAGACGGACCAGTAAGACTGCATGAGCTATATTGTCAATACGCCAAATAGATCTTGACGACAACCTACATATACTAGGAGGTAATAAAATTGTAATAAAGTTGAAAATGATCAGGTATCATTTTGTGTAATAATATTTTTACATGAATTTAGAACTTTTGTTGAGATTGAGACTAATAGTTGGTGGGCGCTCGGCTGGGGGGAAATTTTCGCTACCAACCACCCAGGGGTGGTTGGCACACTTTTCTCATCACCTCAAAGTTTCTCGTCACCTTTCGCAAGATAGCCTAGCCTTACAAACTGCCATACAAATTGCAACTAAGAAGAGAAATATACCAATGCTACGATGAAAAAATTACTCGAACTCTAAAAAATCCAAATCCATCCATAATAGCTTTGTAACTCCGGTTTTCTATTCTAATTGAGCACTTGAAGTCTCAAAAACAACATGGTTATTTATAACTGAGATTGATCTCCTAGCAATATGTGTTTCCCTTATATAATCACGTTCTAGTACTATATCAATATCTTCGTCATCTACCGGAGTTATAGACCTTCTAATTGTAACTAGATTAATTGGTTTATTTGGCGTTTTCACTAATAATTTAAGTAGTATAAGGTGATACTTAGTCTTCCTATACTTAGTAATACATGCAATTATAACTTTACATGCTTTCTCCTTAACCTTTTATACTTTTAGATTCTTCAAATACACCTTCTAGAGCATTAATTCTTGCNTTTTTTTGGAGAGTTTTAGCTTGTTTCTTTAAAACTTCTTCTTCTTCCTTTTTCTTGACTTTAATCATCTCTTACAAATCAAAAAGGNTTTTTATTATTTTTAGACCAGGTTACTCTTTTCTTATTTCTTGCCTTAGCTTCAGAGAAATATTTCCAAGCTGATATAATCATAACTTATTCTGCATGAGCTAAATCAATTAATTCAAGAGTATATTTAGTATTATGGAGAGTTGAAAGAAAATGCTGTGCAAAAGGACTGGAAAACATGTCTAGAATACAGTCTTCAAGCTCTTTAATCGCTTGAATATTATGGTGTACAATTTTAAGTGTAGATGGAAGTGTTGGTAATATAAGTTCTTCTGGTCAATCAAGGATAGTATATAACTTGAATTGAATAAGCACTTTGTTAACTTGAATTAGCCATATACTATTATCATAAAAAGCATATTATACAATCTTTAGTTAGAAGGTTTGTTCTTGAATATAGTTTAAATCGTAAAGGAAAAAAAACAATTATATATTCTAACTTTAAATGTTAAAGTACTTGATGTATAGCTTTCTTGTGATTATACTTATATGGCTAGAAGATTTTAACATCCAAAGGTTGAAGAATATAAGTAAGATATAAAAGGAATCATAAAGGGATAATATGATGTTAAGTAATTAGTTCTAAGAACTTAAGTAATTTATAAGATTCATAGTTATCTAAAAGAAGAAGCTTTATTTCAATAGGTTTATTTGTATTAGGATCTATATANTTTTTAACTCTTTAGATCAAGAACTCCYTTTTTTAGCTTTTATATACTGAATAAAGTATTGAAGTCATTGAATTCCAATTTTATTATTAGTATATCTTGAAGGAGTAAGAAGTATAAGAGTATCTTCAAGAAGGTTATCTTGAACTTAATTCTTTATAATCTATGTACTTTTTACAAGTATAACTGATAGGATAAGAACTCTTTCATTGGCTAATACACATTTTATAACTATAAAGGATTTGCAATTTTAAAAGGTACCTTTATATAATTACTAGTTTATTAATAAATTAAGTACTATTCAAAAATATTTATTTCTAATACCTCTTTAATATGTACTAACACAATAACTTACTCTTCTTCTACCACTCTAATGCGAAATCCTATTTTATCCATATTATAAATATTTTCCCTTCAAACCCTATTTTCTTGCCTCAGATCTTCATATTTTAAGAACCACCACTTTATAAGCTCTGTATCTTATGCTTGAATTTGCTCTTTCTCGATTGATTTAGTTATAATTATATGAAATTGCTCAGAATGTGACTTTAAGAAGTTGTGCATCCATTGCATTGAAGGCTTTGTATTAGTGCCATGAAGGTGTTTTGCTGCTCTCATGAGCATGGCCTTGTTTAATAGGTTGCCATCGTATGCTTGTGTTATAATATGAGAACACAATGCTTTGATTTGGTGAGGCTTCAAAAAAGGAGGTTATCCTACACCTCTTTTAAAGCCTTTAACAAGGGTTGAATGACGTTGGATTGCTTTACGGAGGGTGTTGATCTTGACTTTGAATATACACGCAGTAGCTGTAACAGTAGCTGTATTCCCAGGCTCTTGGTTATTAAAGTACCATTCAACAGCTTCATTCAATTGCTGGTCAATCGGTGTAGAATAGTTCCTTGGCATTTTGAGAAGTATACCGATTAAATTTTTGTATGGCGTTAACACCAAAACGCGAAATGAAGGTACGTAACTGTAATGTTTGGGTTCGCGAAAGGTGACGAGAAACTTTGAGGTGATGAGAAAAGTGTGCCAACCACCCCTGGGTGGTTGGTAGCGAAAATTTCCCCCCAGCCGAGCGCCCACCAACTATTATTTGCCAGCTAGTTGTATCTCGTTTTTATCTCAAATGATTTTACCTTGTTATAAGGCTAGGTTTAGTCAATATATAGATTACGCTAGAAAAATAACGTGAAGTGAATACAGTAAGTAGGCATAAGTCTGAGTGAATACACTTATTTACACTAAAACTCATTTACTTTGTCTTGAATTTCACACCTATTTTATCATTATTATAACTCCGGTAAATTCATAGCCTCACCAAATCACTCAGTTCCAACTCAATCTAGACTAGTAAACTAGATCCCTCTTAAATATATTGATCACTTGAATAGCGTCTTATAATATAAGACTACATGCGTTGAGATTATTTGATCACGTGTCTCTGTGGTCTACTAACTTGCTGGGGAACTACAGATCCTTAAGTGTGTTTCATATCTCTATCGATTGATATAAAGCAAATACTTTTTTACTATGATACAATCAATATTTTTTGCTGCTATCCCTAAAATGTTGTATATGAATACCTAATGCAAGCTCTTGTTTTGTCAAAACTTTTGTTTGCTACCCAACTACCCAACTTTATTCATTGTACTTCATCAACTATTTGATCACTTTGCATTGCCTTGTATATCAATCTTTCAAGTACATCTCTGACATCGGTAAACTGAAACGAAGGAACATCTTCAACGCAGACTGCATATTTTACAATATCTAGGCATATCCTGTTAAATCTATCTGGTATTTAGAAACATAGAGACTCACCATTTATTAGATCTGATTTCTTTATGCTAACGACAGGCACATCAATATCCACACCAACCAAATTGGTTGCAATGCCTTGCCTCGTGTTATCCTGATATTTGATATAGATATAATCCACACTCTCAGTTACGCCGAAGTTAGTCTGCAGATACATCTCCACGTCATATGCACTAAGCCATTGTCCGTATTTGCGACGCCACTCTTGAGATTCGTAATATGACTTCCCTTCGAAGTATTTTCTTACAACTGATGGCTCTGAATCATTACCACTAGCCTGGCTGTCCCTCATTGAGTAACGACTGGACACCAACAATTGGTCTGTAATAAACAAAAGCTGATCTACTTTTGAAGCCAGCTCTGACCGTATGAGAGGGCCGGTATGGAAGGGGAACATTCGTGGCCCAACATTAGCAGATGTTTTAGGATTGCGAAGGATATAAGAAGCTGCCTTCAGAGCGGTGTGCGTAATTCGGATTGCAAGTGAGGCTCCTGGGTAAATGAAGGTGTTGAAGGGATCTATCGGATTTCCGGGTGCCAGATAGCTTGCTGTGAACCAGTCACGAAATAGATATGGTACATTGGATTTTGGTGATTCATTGACGGATGCCAAGTTGCTTGTATCAAGTTGGCTACCGACCGGAAAGAGAGATTCTTCTGACTGATTAATTTATTTGTATGGTGCTACTTGATAGTATCAACACACCTTGAATAAATGATGCCCTAGGGGTCTTTAGCAGATACAATGTATCCAACTCTAGATATTGGCTATCTTTTTCAACAGTTGAACCTTTATCTGCACTTTCTGGTGGGAGGGCGACGGTTTGCTCTCCAGTTTCAACGTGACTAATAGCATCTGCTATGGGGAGCATATGCTTCACAGAAGTAGCAATATAATTGCATATTATCGGATTCAGCGATGTAGAATCTTGGATAACATTATCTAATAGACCAAGAAGGCTTTTGCTCAGCTTGGCAGCATTCGTCTGCATCTTCTTCATCTGGATTTTGAGCTCAGCTATTTCCGCATCCTTTCGACGGCGGTACGATTGCTGCGCATTTCGTAGCTGCTGTCTGCGTTTCTATGCTCTCCATCAGTCATACTAGGATTAATTTCTAATAAAAATGCACATACATTCTCGTACGGATTACTAGATGTATCAGCTCTTGGGCGTCCTGGACCACGCGGACTTCTGGATCCTTTCGGCATATCTTGGCTTAGTCAATAGTCTGTCTTCGCACTACACCGAATGCGATGAGTTGAGCACTCTTCTGGGGAATCCAGCAATGATGACCCACTGCGGGGGTCCTTGGATATATCACTTTATTGCGTCGTTATCCTCCCGATTTGACGTTGAAAGAAATATCCGACCAGATTTACCAATTGCGACGATGTAACGAAGGATCAGTAATCACTTCCAGACTGTCGGTGACAAATCAAAGGCTGACCAAATCAAAGCTAGCCAAGTCAGCGCTGAGAACCTACTGTATTAATTAAAGTCTAAATAAAATAAGTACAGTAATTATCCCAAAATGGAATTCTTCTAAGCCTTCGCCCTGCACTTATTTTAAGTTTAAGACCAAGTCGCTCGGAAAAGTCATATATTTTATTTGATTACATTAATGAATAGCAGTGCCATCGCGAATTACATACGGTGAAGATGAGGTATGATTACACAGCTTAGGTGGCAAAACTACTTATGAATCGACCGTTGATGCAGCCATTTTGGTGGGGGTATTGGTGCTCTACGTTCTACAGGGCAGGCACAGCCTAAAACTTTTAGTCTTCAGAACATCGCCCATCCTGTCACCTGTCAACTGATAAAATTGATTATATGTGGTCATGCAGTAGAGGTTTTCATGTATTATGATATGTCAACCATAGTTTATTTAGCGCAGTTTAGATCAAACACCACTATGAGGCAGATCTCTCTTTGCTTCAGACCTTATACTGTGGGTCTTTAGACTTCCCATCATACTTCAACAGCTTTAAACCTGCCAGATCCAGTCCATGAATGGTGCGTATATTGATTGGCATGTCTTTATCATCTGGGCCTGTATTATTGACTAGCATCGAGACCCCACATGTCTTGCAGAAGGAACGTAGGGAGTCTTTTGACAAGAAGGCGTAACCTGTCAGGGAATCGGCCCCGTGGAGCGTTACTGCAGATTTATTGGGATATATCCACATATCTCCGTTCTAGGAATGGCAGTCAGTGGCTCAGATGTATTTTTGGAGAACTTGAGAGACTTACTCGAGAACACATACTGCAATTGCAGCTGATAACCTTGTCCTCAGTGATAGGCTTGTTCATTAGTGTATACTTTACTGCGCCACAGTGGCAACTGCCAGCGTACTGCTGTTGCTCACCATCAACCGTGACTGCGTTATAGCCTGGCACTGAAAGGGTGACATAAGCTGGCTCAACCTCACTCCCTTTGTAGGGTGAGAGTTCAAGAGAATCGATGTCGATTTTGTTGATAGCGCGAACCTTGTAAGAATATTAGCACAGTCTGAGAAGTAAGTGAAACTGAGAAGTGTATTATCACATTTAGTCCTATACTCGAATCCAAGCTACTGACTCCTATAATTGCTGTCCCGCAGTGTGAGCAGAACTACGGATATTATGGTCAGCGTATTCGTAATGCATCAGTTAGCATTATTGACTCGAGTTGAACAAACTTTGTGCATCAATTTTTTATTTGCAAATGCATACTCCTGCAGAGGAGATTCAATTTGCACGATAAAGTCGCCGGGTTTAGGAAAGACCCAAAGGTACGCTTTCTTTCACGAGTTTAGCTGCGGTCTGCACCGTTCCTGATGGCATAGCGCATACCTGTGTGCAGATACTGCAATCGCACGCAAGAGCAGACTTGATCTCAGGGAGCTTGACAGTAAACTTAAACTTCCCACAGTGGCAATTGCCAGAATACTCAATGAGGTCTGCACTGGATCCTTCCATATTAGCAACGGATTCGGGAATAACACTCGGATAAGTATACAAGTCTTGCACGGAGAGTCCTGGAACGAGCCATGTGTAAGAGGTAGATTCGGGGGCATATACAACTTTACATATAACTTATAGCTTGGAGGGCGAGACGAGACTTGATGATATCCGTGGGATTCAGGGCGCGTCTCGTCGCGTTGCTGCCTAACGCCGACACGGCTTAACACGAGAGCAGGTGACTCAACCCCGCTTTGTTAGCTGCCCTTAGGATTCAGTGCTAGGAGCGCCGTCTTTGTTACCGACCTGTAGTCTACATCGGCATGTTATCTTTTGATGAGTGTCCTGCAGAGAACAGGAGCCGTTTGTACTGGGCTCGTAATCATGAACAATGAACAACCGTTGTAGTCGTCATGAAGAGTCTGGATAAGACCTCGCGTTTCACATAACTGCTCACAGAATATCTTCTCTCTTTCAAGTCCGAATAGCATTCCCAAATATATTACCCCTAATTTACTACAAAACCTGTGCATTAACTAACTAAATTTATAGTATTAAGTAATCCGAGGCCGGGTTTGTAACAATGATGAATTTTATACGTTATTACAGGAGCAATTTTATAGTGTTACAACTTATCGGGGGGTTATCCGAAGAGAGGAGACATATTGTACGAGAGACCGGGAGCTTTTATGAAGTGTGGAACCTAAGAAGAGTTGGCGCCGGCACGGCCGGGTAGAGTGGTGAGGGCACAAAGTTTGGATATGGTTGCYTTTTTTTTTATTTGAACTAGTGTTGTGCCTCGAATAGCAATGTCCTGGGTTAGGCCAGCGACAGGGAGGCAAATTTTTGACTTGGCATTTATTTCGTTCGACCCTGCGGCCCAATCTTCATCTATCGGAGGTATCTCATGATCCAAGGCACCATCACTACTACATCTTCGCAGTTGTACTGATTGTGTTGGTGGTAGTGGTTCTTGTGGTGGACCTCGTCTCGATGAAGCGTACCGCACAACATGTTCGAAGGCTACCTTCCCATATACAGGAGTCCTACCCCCGTACGATGCCATATTCCGATACTGAAATTTCTCTATATCATGATTTGGACACTCTCGCTTCCCTCAGACAGCTATCACAGATTCGGGAAAGGATACTGGTTATTTAACCGGAGTTGCGTCATCCGAATATTCCAAATTGAAGTAGACGCTATCCTTTGCATGAACAGAATCATCCTCTTTCTTTGTTAATATTGATTTTGCGACATTCTTAACTTGAGCAGACCATAGAGGTTCTGCTCCACAATAAGCGGCTGGTTCAGCCATAAAACTTCTAAATGGGCCTCTTGGAATATATGGGAGGGAAATCATCTCGATACCGAAATCGCAGAGTGCCGCCACGAGGCAGGATTCGATGGCTTCGAATCCCGATGCTTAGATTTTAGTTAATGTCAAATCATTTACCCACCACTCGTAATGGAATTGATAAATCCGAAGGGGATGTTATGCAAGTGTGGTTCCCGCGGGGAGGGGATGACCTCCCTCTGCGTGCAAGGTATGCGTTTGAGCTCTATATTATCCCCTTTACTATTTATCTAGGGTGTCATAGGCTTGTATTTTGGCTCATTCACAACTCTAACAACACAGATTGGACATAGAAGGGGGGGAAATAAAGTCATATAGACATTCATCCAGTCTGTACTAAGAGAGTTGACTATAAGTCAATGGCATGGGTCAAAAATGGGGGTTATCTCCGCATCCAATAACTGGCAATACCAGGGACCATACCGGATAATGGCTGTTGTGCCGACTAGGAGGCCTTGATGTTGACCCCTTGACATCAGGCAGATTCCTTCCCAATCTTTCGTGCCTTGACAGCCCCCAATGATGTTTCAGCAGTCATAAATTAAGATAGCAGCACTCAGACTAGAGTATGGTTGATATTTTATTTTAACAAGGACGATACTTTCTAGTTTAGCATACCGGATTCTTATGTGAAGCTTGTGAGTCAGAATAGCACAGACAATACAGAATCATGCTCATAAAAGAGTCATGGATAATATTGAGGGAAGAAAAAAGGAGTTAAAGTGATTTATCACCTCAAGTAGTGCAAAGGAAGAAAGCCAAATGCAACTAGACATGAGTTACAGACGCTAAAGTTAGCACCATTATTATAAAGTTATGTACCCAGAATATGATGATGGATAAGGTGTTGCTCGAAAGCTTGGCCAAGGAAAGATAAGGAGAAGATAAGTCGAGCGGTGAGGTAAATAAGATTATGTGACGATTAAATGCTACAAGTGCCGCTCTAATGGCACAGAAGCTCAATGTTGCGCTAATTAGACATGAGGCAGTTCAGCATTGCATAGATAGTAGAAGTGCAGTTGGAAGACGAGGAATATTAGCTTGGGATATGCTGCTGATGTTCTTGTCAAAACTGGGGTCTAGTTTGTAAGTAGACTAATAATCAATAATAACTAGCCACTCAAAAAAATTTATACGAAAATCATAACAATCAGACTCTGAAATTTCAGTGCATATATACTTGGAGCTTAGTACCTGAGTAGCGTTGTAGTGAAAGAGAACTCTGATGGTAGAGAACAGTAATGATGCGAACTACACAAGCCGTAAACGTAATGAATTCCTTACACTCTTATTCTTACTTAACCAAACTAACCGGGTTTGGGTATGAAGGGCTGCCGATCATTTCAAGCTCCCGTGGGGGTAACTTCGTTGATGTTCTGTATGAATCTTGACCGTAATTCAGCAGTGATCCGAGTACAAGGGTAAACTCTCAATCAACGAATAAGATATCAAAAACTTCAATTGTTGGCCGGCGCAGCGGGATGAGATGTGCAGGTAAGAAGATTCGAATATTCCGTATTGCGAAATCCAAACCGAAACAGTGCCGATGTCGCAGGAATATGGTGGAGCACCAAAAAAGAGCTTAGTTGATGCAGGCCCTCCTTCCTCACTCCTCCCGATATCTCCGAGCACCCTAACTCCAGCCCACTCTGCTCAGCCCTACACACAGGACAGCTGTTCCTTCGAACATATAGCAAGTACCGGTAGTAGGAAGCCAATGACACCAGGCCAAGTCTAGGACGAGTCCTCTATCTCGTGAGGCAGTACTCAGTACTCAATGCCGAGTGACTGGATGCAGCAGTAATATCTATCCGGCTCGGAAAGACAAGGAGGAGAGAAGATAGGAAACCATGAGACATGGGGTTTAGGTAAAATGAGGAGAAAAAGTTGCGTGGCTTGAAGTGGCGGCAAAAATTGGAGACGAGTGCATGGACGAAGTGTTTTGTAGTTTTTTTTTTAACGTTATCAGATGGTCCATTAAAGTTATCTGATCCTGCAAGCCGCCGAAAGCGGAGTCCTATAGCCCACCACAACTGCCAGCCGCCCCCATCACCAAACCGCCTAGCCCGCCTAGACGACGTTCGGAAGTTTTACGCCCCATTTTGTCCCAATCCTTAACCAAGCCGATCCATTCCTTCCATTCTCTCCTACACCCATACCACTCTCATCATGAGATTTCTTTCAAGAGATCAACTTAATTCTTGGCATTGGTTCATCCCATTGCAGTACTTCGGCCCAATACTCCCATCTAGTGAGGTATTCTGTCAGTATACACCCCCAGTTTGGCTGCCTAAGTTTACACATTTTTCACCTGCAAGCTATTCTCTCTGCCGGGTGACAACCCAACTCAACCTATATCAACTTATGCACTCACTTTTATTGACCGAGTCGGTTTTCTCTCTTATTGGCACGATGAGTCAGAAATTTTTGATTAGCTTCAACTGACATGGATATATGCTTAGTCTAGATTCCGAATGGCCCATGATGGTCTCATCCCTTCACGTTTATCGTACCGTCCCCACTGATTTTCCCGGTGATTTCTCGTCCCTCGCCAATATATGCATACCAACTGGCTTCCCCCTAACTCTCTGCAGCCATGGTTTTGTTTCTTATTGCCTAGTATTGAGATTCTTTCGGTCTCCAGTGAATAACATCGTAATAGTGGGGCTGGGTGTGTAAATTCCTTGTCATACTGGATATCATTCATGTATAAGACCCCGTCCCTGGGTCAAGTAGTTGTCTACGATCTAGTACCCTGTTATCGCTGTCGATCATATCCTGTCGTCGGGATCTTGATCAAGATGAAAATAGTGTACTTAGTTGTACCCCTTCTCTTTCGCCGCCATGCCTTAGCGATGGATATCATCGAATGTCTCGATGGCATCCGTACTGCTGTCTCGGAATTTCAATTCTTCAACGAGACACCAGGTGACTACTGGGGAAGCCTGTGTACTAATGACCTAAGCGTTCATTCTATGTGGGCTGCCGCAAAGGTATATTGCACGTCGAATGAGATATCGGGAGGTGAAAAGCTTCTAGGGGAGTATTGTGTCGAATATGGCTTCGAACTCACCCCATACTCAACAATTCTGCCGGATCTTACGGATGAGTATATCAACTCAATGGAAGTGGTCAGCTTTTCAGATATTAACGAGACAAAAATCTGGAACAACTCTATCCTACTATCCAAGGACTTCCAGCATATGGCAGTCATGACTACTGTAAGCTATGATATTACCTATGAAATGGAATAAGGAATATTCCGATTTTCTAACTTCAATACAGTGGATATTCAATTATGAATATATCTTGCATGATAGATACGGGTAAGATCATCCATTGAAGATTTCACAAATCCAAACACAAAGGTTGACTTTCTTTCAGGTGGGCAGTCTATGGGTTCTGGGGCGGAATTCTGTTGATAGGCATGCTAAATAAGCTTTTCACCCATCTTTACAACTCTCGACGAACTCGTATCACCATCGACATCGAAGGTAATTCGCCTTCTAGAAATAGTCTGCCCAGTGGATCTGGAATTCTAAGTCCATTGAAGTCAGCACACCACTGGGTCAGGGCTAATTTGGTTATTCCCTCTTCGTTCGGCACCCGTCAGAAGCAACTTCTATATTATTTCTCTATCCCAACACGCCTAGAAGGACTCGTCATATTTGCCTGCTATGCTCTCAACATTATACTCTGCAGCGCTTCGTATTACGTGTTTTGGCCCAATCTATAGTAAGTTTTATTAGATCTAGCTAAGTTTTGAACATCCAGAATTGATTCACTAACTAAGTCAACAGCTACACTCTTGCCGAACAGAGATGGAGATATATATCTGATCGATGTGGTATTATTAGTTACGCCAATATACCTTGGCTATGGCTATTTTCTGGGCGAAATAACATCTTCCTCTGGGCTACCGGGTGGAGCTTTTCGACGTTTAATAGGTTTCATCGTCACGTTGCCCGCATTGCAACTGTACAAGGAATCATACACTCTATTGGCTGGTCGGCTCTTGAGAGTAAGCTTTTTCGATGCTTAATATAAAATCAATTCAATGGCTAATTTTGTTTAATAGCGGGCTATCTAAGCGAAATGTGGAAAGAAAAGTATTGGTATATGGGCGGCATAGTAGGTTATCTTTTACATTCTGCCTACCGTCTCAGAAGTTTACCTAACCCATCAACTAGGGATGTATCACCATGAGCCTACTGCTAGTGTTTTCGTCTGTGTTCCTCCGCCATAAATCCTATGAGGCTTTTCTAATTATTCATATCGTCTTATCTCTTCTCACAATTGTAGCATTATACTAGTAAGTTTGAATTTCATCTAGCAAAAATTAAACTAATATCAAATCACAAGTCACACCCACCTAGTTTTTGATTCATATACTCCTTATCTATGGCCACCGATGGCTCTCTGGGCGATTGACCGGATTGTTCGGATAGTTCGACAAGTGTATTGTAATCTCCATATCAAACTTTGGGGGTCTATTACCGGAACCAGAACCACGGCCTACTATAGCACCAAGACAAACGCGATTAGACTAGAAGTCATTCCAGGATCCCAAATACTTAAGCCAAAGCCAGGTCAACATTATTACCTTTATCAACCATTAAGGTGGAGGGGTTGGGAGAATCACCCTTTCACCCTGGCTAGTTGGACTGAGGTAGAGGACAGGAAAGTGAAAAGTATAGATCCTCCAACCACAAATGTAAATTTGCTTATGGACTCTCTCACCAAGGAAATTACTACTTCGCCTACAACTACACCACTAGACGGATCGTCTGACAACGTATCACATTCTTCTTCAGACAAACACATAGCTAGCAGCGCTGGGAGCTACAAGCTAACATTTTACATCCGACCCTTTGATGGCTGGACCAGGAATTTCCGTGATGAATGTATGACATCAACTACCGGTGCTATACACCCTAGAATATTTATCGAAGGTCCCTACGGCGAACATTACCCACTGCATAACTATGAAAATATCATCTTCGTTGTCGGTGGCACGGGTATCTCAGGAGCTCTCCCCTACATCCAGGACCACCTCACTCGCAGCTGCAACGCTCCTCCCGGCATCAAGACTGCACTCACAACCCGAACTCGGAATATCACTCTAGTCTGGGCTGCTAAAGAACCTGGTATACTTCACGATATCGCCTCGCGGGAGCTTAGACCGGTCCTTGGACGTGAGGACGTCCATGCCAGCTTTTACACCACATCACCTAAAGAGTCACCAAGTACCATTGTAAATACTGCTTTAGATACACGAGAGAATCCAGGACAAAACGCATTAGAGATTATCCATGGTAGGCCCATCGTAGGAGCAGTGATTGCAGCCGCAATTGACCAAGTACAAGCTGCTGGCTCCATTGGTGGCCGCATTGCCGTCCTGTGCTGTGGCCCAGCAACCATGGCAGCGGATGCTCGAACAGCGGTTCATCGAGCATTGAGGGGTGGGAAACGTGAAGTGGATTATTTTGAGGAAGTCTTCTCATGGTGATGTGCTGTTGTCCGATAAAAATGAAAGGTAGAAGATGCTGAGTTTCCTGAATCCATTAATATCAATATCTGCCTATTTGTTCTAGACAAGCTAGTAAGGTAAGTTGCAGGTGTAAACTAGCGGCTTTAGGATTGTAAGGCCGGAGGTTTCGCACTTTGGCAATTCAGCTAGATCAACTTCCTGATTAACTAAGTTATCAAGTTGTTTTATCGTTCCAATAGATAAAAATACGACAATCCGAAAGACTTCGAGTCGCGTACATCAGTGATAGAACCTCAATGCTCTCTTTAAGAATTAAAGATTTAAGTGTATTCTATATTGTGACTTAGAACAATGCATCATACATCATCCTCTTATATACCAGTAGATTCTTTCATTGTCCGTTCATTACTTTTTTTTTTAGTGCGTTTCCTTTGTATGTAGTTTACTTAAACAGTGACAATAGTTCCGTTAACGATGTCATTAGCAATGTCATTAAAGAACTCAGAAGCGTGAAAAATTTTGTCCATGGCATTCTCTTAGGTCCACTATGCCGGACCTTAGATTTTACAATGATATATACATATATAGCGATGGTGATGATAAAGGATTCACCTCAAAGACTGAGGACGGAGCTTTAGTGAGAAGGTAGATAATTTAGGACATTTGCAAAGATGGAGCGACTACAGTAGAAGGTGACAGATCTATGACCTTCATTCATTCGGGTGAAACCAATCACGGTGTGTGTTATACAGTAATAGCCCTCGAATGTCTGGCCCAATACTTTCATTTTAAGGTCAAATTGGTCAGCGTATCCCGGACTGACCGCTTTTCGAGGGGGGTTGGAATTGTGAGAGCCGACAAATTGCTTCAATTATTGTCTACTATCTGACAGTGATTCCAAAGTCCTATTAGTCAGCTTTTTTCTATTGAGCACGGTAATTTGAATCAATCACTGAGTCATAAGCAAGATTATCGTGGTGCATCCTCTCGAAGGATTGGTCAGCAGAGTGTATTTAAGGAAGTCATACGCTGAGTATTATTGGGAGTATCATTTCTGTACAGTAAGTTTGCCATTGCGACCTCCCAAAAAAGGCGGCAACTTTTATTGCCGCACTGCCGCAGTAATCTCGTGGGAATATGAGGTGGCGCGCACGGTCAGATCAAGGTTAATAATTAGGGCCACGCCGATCAACGACAGCATGGGCTCGATTTCCCAATGTTTTACGTACTCCGAACTTGCCGTCTAAAACCAAAAGTCAGCACGAGTTCCTCATTTGTCCCTTTCTCGGCTGGTCCCAAAAAATTAGGACTACAGCACAGACGCTGACGAGAGCAGTACTGTACTGCAAATTGGGGTTTTCTTGGCTTTTCAAGAACTATCAGTACCGTATAATCTCAATGGCTCTCGAGCCAGCAAAGCGAATGTAACGCTGTACAGTGTGTATTGTCAGCATTAGAAGGTTAATCATTCGGTAAATACACAGAGCCATAGGATTCAGATACACAGTATACAGGAAGCGGAAACGAACTTCTACAGTACTGACGAGGAAATTTTCTAATGTACAGTAATTAAAATGGAGTATTATTACTAAGACAGCACATAGAGCATCCGAACACTCGATTGCCAATAAACTCTGTCAGGTAGTGCTTACTGACATGGACAGGCCTGCATAATACGCCACAGAACAGCTGCAAAAATTTGGCCACTGCTTACTGTGGTATTTACGGCCGGAACCCAAATGTGATGGCGAATGGTGGCAGCTGCATTTACGTGTAGGTGAGCTGCTTTGGAATATTGTTTCGGGTTCTCGCAAAGTTGCGGATCTCTCTCTTGCTGTTTGGCCAACCATTCGAGCCCCCCCCTCAGCCACCCTCAAAATTGAAGTGTAGCACGTGATAGAAGAAGCAAATCTCTTAACCCACATATTAATTAATCATGTTAATATACCAGTAAGACAAACAGTCTCTATTGGGACTGCTATCCTAAATCAGCTGTGCTAGACGGTCATCTGGCAAAATTCAAAATCAACGAGAAAAAAAATGCGAAAATGTCCATGATGATTACTGTGTAGTGCCAACCCGAAATAAGTTGGCGTCTTGGAGAGAGAAAACAACAGCTATGGTAGCATCTCATCTCTTATGTCTCTGTCGCCATTGATTGGCCTGGTATTATTAGATCTGCGTCTGTCTGCACAAGAGACGGCGTTGGCGTTGGTGCTGGTGGCCTTGGGAAATTAGGCACCACCCACGTAGTCTGTGCCTCGAGGTCACATTCTACTATTCCCATCTGGTGCTAAGCCAGCACTAAGTTGTGTTACCATTATTTTACCCCATTTTCGCAGCACATGGTTGGTTCAATCTCTAAAATACGTTCAAAGCTACGCTAATACAGTATGTACACACCCTGATAAGACAAATCGGTGGCGCTGGATTTTGCATCAGGGCAATAACGGGGCTGTGGTTTACCTAGATAGCCACCATACAACCCTAGACCAGCTAACAGCTCGAGGCTCTGAAGTAAGCTGCATCTTTTGAATCAATGCTTATTTTGCGTCCGTAAATAGTTCCGAAATTAGCCAAGCCCAACTCTGGTCTCTCTATATAGACCGTTGGATATTCTGCAAATTAACAGTAGATCATCCTAACCCACCAACCCCCAGATTCCTCTGCCAATACTACCTCAAGCCATAGGCATTAATTTTTAATCCTTCAGCCTTATAGATTTCCTATAAACTTCTTCTAGCACCTTGTTTTCTTCCTTGTTTCAAAACATTCACAAACAAAACAGCCTTTGAACACTTTTTCAAAATGCATTTCTCTGCTGTTTCCTCTGCTGCTTTGGCTTTGGCTGCTGGTGTCTTCGCCACACCGGTGCAACGTGACACAACCGCAAGCCCTTTGAGCCTCCAAGATCAACTTGAGCTCGCTGGCACTGCAGTTGATCGGCTTGCACTCCTTCAGCCTTCCGACTTCATCTTTGACTTCAATACCTCAACCGTTGGTATCGTGGAGGGCGAAGGCGGCAAAACCGTCAAGGCAGATCGCGATACCTTCCCTGCCCTGATTGGAAACAAAGGATCCATGACCTTGGGCTTCATCGGTGCCTGCGGTTTCAACACTCCACACACACACCCCCGCGCCGCAGAAATGAACATCGTCGTTCAGGGACGCTTGATGGCCGCGGTTACACCCGAGAATGGCGCAAAGCACCTGACACACACCCTTAACCAGTACCAAATGACTGTCTTCCCTCAAGGAGCCTTACACACCGAGTTCAATCCCGACTGCGAGCCAGCAGTCTTCGTTGCTGCTTTCCCCAGTGAGGACCCAGGAGTCCAACAGGCTGCTCAGACCTTCTTCGGTTTCGAAGATGACGTCATCAAGGCTGTTCTCGGTGGTGATGTTTCCATCAATGGTGCCAATTTAGACGCCTTTCGAACACTCATCCCAGCCAACGTCGCTCTAGGTGTTGAGGAATGCTTGCAGAAGTGCAACATCCCAATGACGTAAGTGATCCGCAATGTACTCCCCATTCACTTGATACACATATACTAACAGCGTTTTATTCAGTGGACAAAAAGCTACTGCCTCCTACATCATGAGGGGTATCAGCAACTAAATACACTTACATACACACATGCAGTAATACACACGAGATCTTTATGAATATGARYATGAATGGTGGAAGGGGGGGAAAGGTGACAAAGGAGATGCGTGGGGAAATACCGCTCCGGAAGGCGTTTGCAGAGCTGGAGATTAGGGTTCGAGCGGCGCCGAGGCAGATGAGGCGGAATGTGGAGAATACGACGAATTGGAGCAAGAATCAGAAGTGTATTAATTGGACCGTGGAGTGGGTGAGGATGAGAGAGGGGGAGGTGTGCATGAGGGTGCTGAGCAAGACGCTGGATAGACATCCGCTTGCGAGTGTTTATGCTGATGTCTTGGAGGAAGAGAGAAGGAAGGGTCTGACTGAGGAGGAGAGGAGGATGGAGAAGAAGAGAAAGGCTGAGGAGATTAAGACAAAGATGGCGAAGAAGGCGAGGTTGGAATTGGAGTCTTCCGTGCTGGTTGCTTCCAACGTTTGTGCTGCTTGCGTGACAGCTCTGCTGCAGGACCCGCTTACTGGGACATGGAGTTTCATACCGAACTCAACTGCTGCTACGACTGCTGCTACAACCAGATCGGTATCGGAAGATACGCGTCCCTCATCCGCACAATTGGACCAGAATCTCTCCTTCTACCTTCATCGTCCATGTACCCCGTCTTCCTTTCCCAAAGTTCTCATCCCAATAGATGCTACTCAGCCACTATTGCAAATCCTACAACGTCGACTCCTGCTGGAGTTTCCTACGATATACGTCTTTGACAAGACATCTAATCATTCCTTACCGGATGAATTCATGCTCGAGAGCGAGTACATGCAAGCTGTCGGGGAGCGGGTTACGCCTGAAGAAAATGAGGGGCATACAGAGACTAGTAGTGAGGATGGTGAAATTGGAAGTGATAGTGAGACTAGTTCAAGTGGATCTTCTGGTAGTGATGAGGAAGAAGATGAGGAGGAGAAGGGTGGAGACAAAAATAGTGATGGTGGTGGGAATGCGATGGAGGAAGGCGAACTGCGTGTGTATATATAGTAAATTTGTAAAGTTATAAAATGTACGGGATAATTGAAAGGGAGTAGATGGAAAATCATGATATTTTTAAAGGAGAAGAAAAGTAAGGTTTACTGTATGTATATTCCTTCCATCCATCTAGCTGGGCCTAGAACTTGATGAGAATTCTATATAAGTCTAAATAAGCAAGGTCCTAGTAACACAATAGGCACTGTTGTGGGAAAATGGGCAGGTCAGATTGTGTTATCCAAGGTGGAAAAAGGGAAATATTAGTCTAATACTCCCTACAATTGAGCAGAGGTAGGCATATATGCAAGTGAATACATAAGGTGTGAACTGTTTTGCCACTCTCTTTCTCCTTGTCTTCTTTTTTCCATCATTATATTTCTTTGTTGTGGTGTGGATTTACTATTCGGTTTCTCATTAACTTATACCTGTTTCAAATAATTGTGAATCATGTGTGGTAGGGTTGAGAAATTTATATTTATGGGTTTTATCGTCAAGAAGTAATGCAAAGTTATTAGAAGAATTGGTTATTAGGTCAGTTGATAAATATGTATATTTGTATATAGTGAGATCTAGCGTGATGTTAAAAAANGATACAGCTATGAAAACAACCTTCCTGCTATGTATATTCAGGTAGAGTATTGAATGTATATGCCTTGTAGGCTTAACTCAAACGAAATATTTTACTGTTTTTGCAATATAAAAGAGAAAATGTACAAAGAAGCTGAGTAACCTAGTCCAGATGGCTGCACTGACACGAAACTTCTGCGCTGCTCATCCTCTGCCATCGGGTAGCCACATTCGTCCACACGCCTTCAAACCGGTTTAAAAAAAGACAAAAAGCTACAAAAGAACCCACATGTATGCAAATTTATATATATATAGTACCGAAATCTGTTCCCTTATCCAGATTCACTCACTTACTAATTTCCATGACGAAGTCCATGAAATTGGTGAGTGGCATCGACCACGGCGGAGGCAATATGGTCACCCTAGCAAGCATATCTGTCAGTCCTTTCTGAGCTAGTTTTTCTCCTAGTTCAGACATTGCGACCTCATCGAGATATCTGCTATCAAGAGTAGTCTCATCCCATCTGTCCATGACCATGTCAGTATCTTGGCCCAGGTCACTACAAAGAGAGCCAGCTCTTGTAGTCACGGACGATACTGGCGTGGATGGTGACAACGGTTCTAGGTCATGAAAACGACAACCTAGACCGGGAAACTGGTCTTGATACTGGTATTGCTGTGGGGCTTTACTGGTATTACCCATCACGACATCTTCAAGCCAGATCCTATGTTCACTCATCAAGGGCGGTTGGGGAATACTACATGCCGCGAAGTGCATGTTGCCGTTCTGGACAACCGTTGTAAAAGGCCCTGGCATTTGGGATCTTTTACAAGGTCTGGAGGGAGGGAGAGGATTTACGCCTACATTTACATACCTGTGCTGTCGGTCTTGTTGTTGCTGAGCCTGGAGGAGGATAGACTCTACATATGCTTCCTTGTTCCTCCATCGGTGTCTACGGTTCGGTTGTCGCTGTTTCGTTATTATCCTTTGTGGACTACCTATTCTTGGAGGCGCGTTTCGTGGATACCTCCTATATGGCCTGGCTACCCACATTCTTCTTTGTGGTCTTGGGTCGTCCTGAGTTGTGGACATGGTGCTTTTGTTAAGCAATACTTTGGTGGTATTCATCTTGGTGGGAATGATTTGGGCTAAGGGTTGATAGTAATATATATAGGGGATCTCGTACCAGATGAAGTAATCGCTACTTTTACTGCTTTTTCTTGGCGGGTTCAAGTGGTTAAATAGACAATCGTGATATTGCAGTGAGACATATTAGAACAAGCAACAGGTGTGTCACCCAACGACAGTACAGTGATCTTGTGCGAACCAGTGGAGGAACAAAGAGCGCACATGAGAAGAAAGGAGGAACAAGGAGAGTGTCTTGATAGAGATAGAGTTGAAGGAGTTGTTTCATTTTAACACCTCAGCATTATTTTCTGAGAGGTGCCGAGCAAAATTAAATGCGTCTGTGAGGGATTACAGGAAGGGAATCCTGTGCTCGCCTGACCATTTAAACCTGAGTTGTGTTTTCTCGAGAGATATGTATCCAATTGCTGGAAACTGTTAATGAGTCCAGCTTTGTTGCTTTCTCTTGTATATCTTGCCGGTCTGCGTTCTTTGTTCTAGTCATATATGTATGATGTCTCTAGCTACTCAACTTGTTGTACGGTACAAGTTACCGAGAGCTGTATTGAAGAACCGAATTTCCTTCTAAATGACCTGGTTCACCCTGATATGCAACAAAAGTTGAATACCCTCTCCCTAACCAATTAGAGGGATGGATCGCACGTGAAGGATCAAAATCTAATCCTAAGAAGGTATCGCCTCTCGTCTATATTACGAGCATCCAATCGTATATGACGATGGACAACTTGCTCAAAGTTTGTTGCACGTCGCAGCTTTCTTTGCACGAAGAATATGGAAAGTAACTGTGACACTTGCAAGCAAATTGTCTGGTCTCATTCATTTTCGTCTGTACGAACACTCTTCAGGCACCTAAACAGCCACAACACAACGCATAACTATTTATATACGCATCAAACATATATCGTATATACCTCTTTTATATATACATACAAGCTGCTGTGAATAGCTGCATTAATATTTGAGACTTTTCCGGCATTTTCTGCTAACAATCTAAACATTGCTCGACAGCATCTTTGGAAATAGATGATCGATTGTGAAGGATATAGACAAAACTGTCATGAAGAAAACACGTCCACCAAAGGCAAAGCCAGTCAATGCCATTGAGAGTAGCATTAAATCCTGGCTGGAAGACTTACCAATAGAGTTAGTGGAGACTATTAAATCCACCGTAGAAGACCTGATCGCAAGTGCTCCACGTCGATGGGTGGTATATCCTCCCATGGTGCTGCTGCCCTCCGGAAGCTTCTCGCAAGACTGGTGGTCTAATTCTGGCCTAATCTTGGACGCAGACAAGGTTCATTACAAGCAAGACCTCTGGCGGCGAATCCTCGAGGGGATAACCAAGAGAGAAGGGAAAGGACTTCTGACACATCTGGCTGTTAACGCGGGTATTCCTTTGCATGTTTCTGCTGCTGCTGCTGGACCGGACAAGCAAGAAAATATCATTCGCACCCCGACTGGTCTCATCATGCTCTATGGTGATTTTGGTCCGGATTTACCACCTGATTATCCACCATCTGAAGAGGATTTTCGGCAGGCCTTCTGGGTGTCGACGAAGCAGAATGGGATTGTGCAGGTTTGGGCTCCGAGATACACTATGTTTAGCAGAGGGAATATTAAAGAAAAAGCGAGGTTGCTTGAGTTTCATGATTCTTCTGCTGCTACTACTGCCACCACAACCAGGGAGAATGGGTTGGATTCAAGGACGATTAAGAGCAAAGAGCAGTTATCCAAGGAGATAGCTGTTGATCTCTATGCCGGCATAGGATATTTTGTGTTTAGCTATGTGAAGATGGGAATGAGGAAGGTTATTGGCTGGGAGCTAAACCCATGGTCTGTTGAAGGTCTCAGGCGGGGAGCAGTAGTTAATGGGTGGAGTATTAAAGTTATCCAAGGAACGACAGCAGACGTGGGGAATCCCGTGCTAGGAGGAGACGAGCACATAGTTGTATTTTTGGAGAATAACAGGATGGCGGAACAGCGATTGAAGGATGCCGATCTCTCAGGTCTAATAACGCATGTGAATTGTGGGTTATTACCAACTAGTGACGGAAACTGGAGGATGGCCTTGGGGATGGTCAAGAGGGAGGGATGGTTGCATCTGCATGAGAATATAGGGGTGAACGATGTGGACCAGAGGAAAATGGAGATTCAGGAATTATTTCAGCGGTGGATGAAAGAAGATTCCGATGAGAGGAATGCCGAGGTCCAGCATGTCGAATATGTCAAGACTTTTGCTCCCGGAGTATGGCATTGCGTACTTGACTTGTACATCAGTGAGACAGCTCAAACAAACGGTTAAAATCCTAACTATGATCCCACATATTAAACAAGGAAGCTCAATTATATAAGGTTACTACGTATTAACATAATATGTATTCCTATTTAACTTTTTATGGTGTCTATATTGATTCTGACCTATTCCTTCTCACGCCAAGCCATGTTATCCCAGCAATAAAAAGGGAAAAGGGGTATCATATGATGTATGTTCCGAACCTAAAACAAACAAAGGAAAAACCGTTCAGACGGTTAGATAAGCATAACTCATGCTCATTTCAAAACTGGAATATTTAACATTCAGCAGGTCTAATTCTCTTCAATCGGTGACGGTGTATGTGCCACGAGTTCGCCGTTTTCTTTCCCAGGTTCTGCCTGTCCTGCATCAGCGCCTTTAGGAGACGCCACTAGCGATTCTGTTTGTACTTCCGTCGGACTGTTGTTATTAGCACTCAATGCAGCAGTAGCAGCCATAGCTAATCTTTCAGCTCTGAGAGCCTTATTACGAGCCTCCCGTTGCCTAGCCAAATCTTTCTCTGCCTGTATAGCTTTCGAACGGCGGGTCTCCGTGTCTTCTCGTTTAACAACCCTCCGCAGAGCTTCGGACGCGCGAATAAGACCGTCAATACTGATTGCATGGTTGGTCATTTGATGATTTATGTATGTATAAACAGCGGCTGGTGTTACGCATTGCAACAACTGTTGCTCATTGAGTTTGAGCAAGGCCAGAGCAACTTGGAATAGGAATGTACTTCCATCGTTCGTGCACAGCACAACGTCCCACACACGGAAGAGAGCTTCAGCAGAAAGACAATCCGTGAAAACACTGAGAAACCATTGGAAAGTCAATGCCTCCAATTCGATACTGAGAGAGTCGAGGTGAAGGGATAATTTAGGCAGAATCTCAGCGACGTATTGACGGAGTACTTGCTGATCTGCCCGAGATGCTAGAAGACTGTGATCATAGTACCCTTGTGGAAGAATATTCTCAATGATACTCGTAAGCACCCAAAAGGCATCTTCAGCACCGGGCATTATAAGCAATAGGCATGCTGTGATCAAATTCATGCCTTGACAATACCCGACTTCTGGGTTTCTCCTCGAGTAAGCTAGTAGAACCTCGTTCAACTTGGAAACTCCTGGTCCTTTTCGGAAGAAGATATTATCTGTCAATGTCCGGTGAATGTCCATCTGGATCTGTGCAATGATCGAAGGATCGTCCTCAGCATCCGAACGCGCCACCAGATCATCGTAGTAGCCAGGAATCCTCAGTGCTGTAGCTCCCGAGCACTCTGCCCAGATTTTGGAACGGTAAGCCACGGGTATACCGTTAAGTACTAGATTCATGAACTCATTCCACTTGGCACGGCCAACCTTGCCCTTATTTCCGAGTCCCGCGACGCCAATAATTTCTCCAACTGCCAATGTAGCTTCTGGCATGACAATTGAGGAACGATTTGCTCGCGTCTCTGTGGAAAGCGCAGCAGCAGCCTCTCCTTCTCTCTTTCGCTCAGCTCGGACTTTGCGAAGAAAATCATTCCATTTAACGGTCTTCTCCCGCTGGATTGAGTCATGAACTTCCCCGAGCTGCTGTAGAAGCAGCTTAACAGGCTCAGTATCTTCTTTAGCTGATTCTGTTGGCGGGGTCGGTGTTATAATATGCTTTGAAATTGTTGCAGGCTCAGGCACAACTGATATGGTAGGTTGGGCATCTACCACGCTTGCTGACGGAACAAACCCACGCCCTTCAGATGTAATGCTAGGTGATCTCTGGGGTTCACAGCCTTCCATTACTTCTAAAGCAGGCACACTACCAGATGGGGTATGTGACAGTAACTCGGTAGGAAATGTTGCAATCTTTAGGTAGTCTTGCCAGCGTTTGGGTGGCTTGCCCTCTTCCGCTCCTTCTTCTGTTGACGGAGAGTCTGGTCTTTCATCCCCAGAGTTATCATATCCATCTGTTACTACCGGTGATATTCCGCTTCGGGCATTGCTAATCATTTCCATTCGGCTGCCGCGCTTAGTCTTCAATACCATTTCAGCTGCCTCCTTTTGTCTTTTTCTACGGCGTTGGTCGTAAATGAAACCAAACCTATCGGTGAGAAACTCCTGATTGTTTAGATTATTGTATATATATGTTAAAGCTGGCGGTTGTTCATCCGGAGGCAAGATATTGTCCATTTCCACTGGCCCAGTGTTATCCCTATCCTTTGGAACCGTGGTTTGAGGACTTGCTCCCATAGTGTCCCACCTATCTTGCAGCTGGTGCCTGGCAGCACCTGACCCCGAGTTGGCATGGAGTCGACGCACTGTTGGAATTGCTTTAGGTCCGCTCTTCACCGGGGCGTTTCTGAGAGAGTTTGTCGTCCTGGCACTAGCTGTAGACGACGCTCTTTCATCTTGTGCCTTACCAGCGCTATCGGACCTACCACGACCAGTAGATTCGCTATCAGAGTCTCGACCTCCAGTTGTATTTCCTGCAACAAGCTTCAGTGCTAATGATGCGAAGCTCGTGGACGCCTTTCGAGATGTTACTAGTCCTGACTGAATGCTCGAGGTGCGACTATGTTGTGGCGTAGATACAGTATCTGGGGCTTGGAAGAGACCATTCTGCAAGACACTAGGACGATTTGATGCTATAGCATTCCTCAGTGATGATTGTGCACTGTTCCTCGCCTCCTCGTTTATACTACTTGCTCGACTACTTTTCCTACTGGTGCTTCCGCCCCAAATGTATTCCTTCCAACCTCTTGTGCTCTTGTCGGGCCGTTCGATTTTTGCGAGTCTCTGAGCGTCTTTGGCACGAATAGTTGCATCATTTTCTAAAACATCTAGATTTGTCAAGACTTTGTCTGACATAGCGTCATTCATTAAATTCTCGATTCCAGCATGGCTAGTTGACCAGTCCCCATTTCTATCATCAGGTGTCGACAATTCTGCTTCGATACTTCGGAGCCGTTTTTCCAAATCCAAGCTAGAGATCCCACACTCAAGTATTATTTTTCTTAGAGCTCTTTCCCTCTGTTCGGTCTTCCTCCTGAGGGCGGCCATCTGAGCATCTCGTTCCGCTAAATCCTCCGCAATCTGTCTAACAAGAACCACAGCCCCATTACGGACAATCAGACGTTCGATATGCTCATCACTTGCCAAATGTAATGCTCCAGGCACATGCTTACTGGCTACAGGTGCATCATCGAAGAGTGCGCTGCGAGCCTTAGATGATGGGGAAAGTGTAGTCAGCGACTCCACAGTTGAAAACGTATCGGAGGCTTTTCGTGATGCATTTTCCCCGATTACTGTCTCGTGAGTGGTCTGGGGGTCAAAGGTGCGTCCATCGCTTGGCGACTCGGGGGAGAGCGAAGGGAAAGAGGTCAGGGATTTGTCCGAGGATGCTATCGATGAAGCGGAGCTGGAAATGTAGGATGCATATTTTCTGGATTTTACTCGCACTGTCTGCGATCTCTGGCTTCTCGCCGAAGCTGTAGAATGATGTGATGCCGACCTCTGCAGAGGAGCGCTGACATCAAGATCCATTCTACCTTCGTATAACCTCTTCACCGATGCAGAGAACGCATCTGAATGGCATCCAACACGTGCAGCTTCCGTAAATGCAGGTAGGTAAAGACAATCTAGAGTGTGGAGTCGACTGGTGAGGGTTGCCACGTTGTCTAAGGTTGATGCTGCGTCAGTACGGTTATCTGCTACGCGAAATGCCATCATTGCTTTTCCAGCAACGTCACTCACGGATAAGAAGGATTCATGCCCTTTAGAAAAACCCATAACCTTTGTAAACTACGAGTTATTTCTGTTCTATCTGCAGCTATGATACCATTTTGGGAATATACCGCAAAAAGACGCATATAAACACTCTGGTGTGGTCGATTGCCCATAGAACAATATCGCGCACTACTGACGTTTGGTTTGATACACAACCTATGACGGTGTTTTGCGCAATTGATGCCTTAGGCGTAGAAATGAGAGTATGAGCACACGAGCCAGGCGAGCCAGGCAGCTCAAGCTATGTGAAGTTACATTTTGATAAATATCCCTCAGATTCTCAAGTTGCGGCAATTTTGATTCCATACATTATTTGTCTCTGACAATCTGGTGTGAGTTAGTTTTTTTACATGACCAGGTTGAATTAGAGTGTGAACATAAAAGGGTAACTCCGCTGCCTGTTATACTGTGTTGCTGGGGAAAATTGAACGGTTCTCTCACAGACTGCTAGCAGGTAGTATAGTTACTGCACTTGCAGCTTGAAAGTTATGGCGAAGGCTAAAATTAGCTGCCTCTAAACATTCAACACATTCGCTCTCCTGGACCTTGAAATGTCAAATGTATGCCTCAGGCTAAAATATGTATATGTGTGTAGATTTGATAGACCTCGGTCCAGACATGCCAGGTACTTGTTCCCCGCAATACCGTTAAGATTACCGTAGTGCATAGCTAGAGCTGATCAGCACCTCGGTATCCCCAGAATACCATGCAATGGGTGCCGTACATCTTCTCTCTACTTAATCCTAACCACATCAAATCGTCCTATGTGACAGTGACAGTGACACAAATCATGACAGCAGTCGCGAAGAAACGGCTTCAGGCCTTGAGCGAACAACTCGTTGCTCCAATTGGAGACCAGGGCAAATTCGAGGACATTCCTAAACTGAAGAAGATCGCGCCCGATTCTACTGGTCCTAGAGTCAAGGATAAAGTTATTATAGTAACTGGTACGTATAAATGAGTATGACCATTCACGAATGGATTACTGATCTTCTCTAAGGAACAAATTCCCCTATTGGTATTGGCCGAGCATCAGCACATCAGTTTGCTCAGAACGGTGCAAAGGCTATATACATATGCGATTACAACGATTCATATCTCGAGACGCACAAGCGCGAACTCGCCTCACTGTATCCGAATGTCCAAGTCCATACCAGGAAATTCGACGCCGCTGATGAGCAGTCTGTGAAGGCTGTCGTTGACCATGCCATTAAGACGTACGGGCGATTGGACATTTTCTATGCAAACGCAGGAGTGGTGGGCCAGCCTAAAATATTTACAGAAATAACTGGAGATGAATTTATGGCAACTCTGAGAACAAATACTTTGAGGTATGTCACAGGATCCCTTATAGGTAGATATGTACTGATTTGGCATAGTGTACACCTAGCTGCTAAATATGCAGCCCCGGCAATGATGGTTACTTCTGAAGAGAAGAAATATCCTTCAGGAAGCATCATTGGCACCGCCTCCATTGCAGGAATCAGATCAAACGCTGGTTCTACCGATTATTCTGCCTCAAAGGCTGGCGTTATTTCTTTAGCACAAACAATTGCATATCAACTTGCTGGTACTGGTATCCGCATAAATGCTATATGTCCTGGTGTAATTGAGACCGGGATGACCGCCCCGATGTACGATGCCGCGAGATCAAGAGGCACTGAGAAGAAGATCGGCCAGCTGAATCCGCTAAGGAGAGGAGCGCATGCCGATGAAGTTGCTAGGGTTGCACTATTCCTGGGAAGTGACGAGAGTAGTTATGTCAATGGTCAGGCCTGGGCAGTTGATGGAGGATTGAGTGCTGGACATCCAGTTGTTCCTGGTAAACTGGCTTAGAACCATGATCTTTTTGCTGCGATAATGATTGAGAATTAACAAAGAAAATACTTCGAGATAGGTTGCACGCAACCTAATGCTCGGCCTAATTTGTTGGACATCTCTCTATAGTTGTGACTCCTAGCAGCATCCGAAATTGGGACGCTAGATCCCGTTCCAAAGATATTTGTGTTACCAAGTCCAAGAATAGTCATCTGTACCTGACTATAAGCATCACCTACACTCAAACTTTAGAGGAATGTAGCTACGGATATTGGAGGGTGATTGATACATAGTAGGTAGGATAAGCTTAGTTTGTTGCTATTATTATTGAATATTTAACACTCTATCTTATAAGACAGGTTTCTCAATGCCTAGGGCATATTAGACTACATCTGTTAAAGTTATTCTTTATTCTCACTAATTTGTTTGCTTATATCACTCAATCAACAATGCCTCA
Source organism: Scytalidium lignicola (assembly GCA_002812745.2). NCBI lineage: Eukaryota > Fungi > Ascomycota > Leotiomycetes > Scytalidium > Scytalidium lignicola. Next base: position 60,750 of record NCSJ02000076.1, read on the forward strand.
ATCTGCACTAGGTTGCACAAGAGGTTCATTCAGAGTTAATGCAGATAGATACATTATATTTTGGCGGCTTTTGCATACACCACTTCCGCTGCACGTCCGACAGGTGTAGCAAACGCTCTCATGTGATACCACCTGCAGATAGCCGCGAAAGATACAGAACGTTGAAATATAACCCAACTTTCTAGGTCCTATATCTCCAGAATCGTAAAATCAACGGTTTTGGGACTAACCGTAAGATCAGATGTTTTTAGGTCACACGAAGCAGGCACCATCGGGTCACTACAGGTCGTATCTCAGCAACGAATAGAAGCACTGTCCCCTGTTCAACTTTACACTCCACAGTTCACGATACTATCGTATAATCTCAAATCAAGATGAGAAGACTGTTGAGTTAAGAAACACATCTTAATGGAAAGCTACATTAGATGAACGTTTCGTAAACACACTGCATCTTGGGTCTAGACTTTATCATATCATGAAGAGATGTTACTGCCCGTGCCCCCAACATCTCTCAAATCACTCTAAGTTAGGGTATCCTAAACGGGGTTTCATTCTACTTTCAATAAATGAACTGGGTTATTGTTACGGTTGGAAGGCAACCTGCGCGGTACACAGCAGCAGGGAAATAGGACATTATTTTATTGTCCTCTCTTCTCCCTCCAAGATGTTGGCATATATAACTACATATGCTTTGCTCTTCTATCAACCTTTTTCTTCATTCGTCTGCAGCACTGGTTTAAGAGCCTTGACTTTACCATGAAATTTTCACTCGTTTTTGTCCTACCTTTGATAGAGGTCTCTTTAGTGAGAGCTTCCAATGGCTGCAGTCCAGACAACTGTGCTCGAGCAGTAACTGGAACACAACGGGGTTTTGGACATCAATATACTGCTTCGAGTGACTGTAGCGCCTTTGTTGGGACATCCACAGTTACAAGCTGTATAACTAATACCGTTGCCTTGACCACAGTGACTGTTTTTCCATTACAGATCAGGCGTTATGGACCTCCAGCCTCTGGTATTCCGCTTTATGCTACTGCTTGCACAGACAGTGCAGCATACTCATCCGCATGTTCCTGCTTTGGAATTACACAGCCTACAGTGACTTCGACTGACATTGTAAGTGTGATTCCCTTGATATATCCAGATATGAACTAGGATTTATGTTTATAAAATAATTATATGCTAATAATTTAGGCTATGAACGTTACAGCCACCATAACAATTACTGCTTCTATCAATTCAACTGTTACGTGGGGTCCCTCAGCACCAAGTATCTTGTCAACTTCTGCAGTCAATACCCCCAATACAGGATCACTGATCTCCTCTACCTCCATATTAAACCAGACATTAAATGGCACTTTTACAATTGCCACACCTACTTCTAGGGCAGTAAATACCAGCTCGCTTGTTACGTCGACTTACTCCACTCCTATTTCCGGAACCGCAGCACTATCAACAGTTACGAGCGCGTATAACATTACGACAAACAGAACCACTTCATATAGTGGCTATTCTGTTCCTTCACCATCTGGACCAGTTTGGGTAAACTACACATCCTACTCTGTGTCAATTAGAACTGGTGTCACGGCTTCTACAGTTGTCAGTGGTATTTCCACTGGTGTGATACCATCCAATTCTGTGGTTCCACCATACGCACCAGTTTGGACGAACAGCAGCTCTTCGTTTCCACCATTTACCAATACCTCTATAGAGACCAGTGTAACGCCTTCAACAGCTGCCAGTGGTGTTTTCACTAGTGGTATTTCCACCTATACGGCCCCTCCATATGCACCAATTTGGTCAAACAGCAGCAGCACTTCATATCCAACATCTACCGGAATCTCCATTGGAACTAGTATCACGACAATTACGTTCAGTGTAATTCTTACAGGATCAGGCCTCCCGGCTAGTACTTCACTGTCTAGATCGATATGGACCAACTCGAGCTCGCGTCGTTCCACGTACACCATACCACCTTATTTCTTCAGCACACCCGATCTGTCTTCGACCACAGTCAGCGGCGGAATAACCACATGGACCGTATGGAATAGCAGTTTAACTTCTTCATCTACGCCGATCTACAGAAATACCACCTTGACCACTGTAACAACTTCTTCAGTCCAACCAATCTGCACGGCCGCTGTCATGTCAGATCCCTACAACTGTGGATCCTGCGGTACAGTCTGTACTTCCGGTGTCTGCGACAATGGAACTTGTACCTCTTCTTCCGCATGTGATGGCCAGGTCTGCGGCAGTCTTAACAGCTGTGGTGTCTCGAGCACCTGTTTCTGCTTCACGACATCAGATGGGATAGGCTTCTGTGGTCAAAACGCCATCTGTGAAGATCTGGCAGATTGTCAGTCCGATTCGGATTGTGATAGTGGCAGCATATGCGTAGTGCAGTCTTGCTGTGAGAGAAATGTCTGCCTGCCTGGTGGCTGCGATAATCCGGCTACGAAGCTTATGCGGCTGGCTGGGAGTCGATGGTCACCTGCTCGAGGCGACACTGCTGCTTTCAAAGTTTGAAGAGATCAAATGAAGGTTTTACTTTTGCTTTGATTCCGATAGGTGGATGTAATTGAATGAATGGTTAGTAGTGATTGAGAAGAGGGGGATTTGCAGGAAAATGGCACAAGGTCATATTTTTGGGTACTATGGCTGAGCACTTGTGAGAGAACAGGAATATGCACACGAACGAGAATGGTAACCGACGATGCTTTTATTCAGCTGAGAATTTGTGACTTCCAAAAATATCATTGATTAATGTTCTTTCGCCTTGATTTTAGAAGAAACATAAACTTGAATGAGTGCACAAGAAAGTTACAGTAATGAAAGGTCATGGGAGCAGCACGGCGGCGCAGACCGAGGTTCGCAGCAGACGCAGCATGACGTCGCCGTGCCGCGTGCCATCTGCCATCTCGCTCTCGCTTTTCGGATGCTGAGCCTGTCCGGGCCCGAACTCTCCAAAAATAGAGATGGACTCCGTGACTGTGAACTTGCGGGTCCCGTAAGTCACCCGTTAACTCGTAAGGCTGGACCCCTTTAGTGCTTACAGCAGCAAAACAATTCAGGAACCAAAATATTTTCCACCGTAATCATTAGTTAGCTGTAGAATGATGCAGTGGCTTGGGCGGAGGTGTCCATTCCACCGTATCCGCGTATGCAAGTACCTTACGTACAGTAAGGGCTCAGTAAGCTGGTGGTAAACCTTCTCGAAGCTGGGGATGATCCACCGCATCTAGACTTTGCGCGCCTATCGACGATCGCTGGAAGCCTCCAGACAGTGCACGACGATGGTGATACCGGTAGAGTACGGACGTAGAGACGACAGGCAGAGCACACTGCAGATGACCAAGTGTTCAATTGATGGCGCCTTTGGATCGCCCGGAACATCGCACATCTCTAAGAGCACCATATCGACCAACAAATCCAGTCCGAGGCATTCTTGACCAATTGATTGAGTTCAAATGAACAAGATTTGAGGACACCAAAAGTAAAACCCCAGTTGCCACAGATTCGTCACAGCATGAGGTGGCCGTGTCTGGAGTGTGGCATCCCTTCCGGCAAATCCTGCCGCCTAGTACGAGTTTATCGAGTATTTTCGCAGGGACGAGTCAAATGTGTATCAAGTTGTGCCAGATCCTGACCATCGGAGAGCATCCGAGGGGTTGGAAGCAGCAGATGGTGCAGGAGCTTTTGTGAAAGGCACAACATGTATGTACCTCCGTACTCACTGCCCATCACGCCGAGGTAAGACATCCTAAGTTATTAGCCTTTTTCCTTGCCCTGGACCTGGGTCTGCGCCGCTCATCCTATCTTCCGTAAGCTGCATGTGCCCCCCNAGATCCTGACAAAGCTAGGTTTCCCAAATATTATATACCCTCGTAAACACCCGGCCTGTCAATTCTTCTACCCCCCCCTTGTGTCAATCTGATATATTATTTATCTTCTAAGAGATAGAAAAAACGAAACTATTCCTATCAAACAAATTAGAAATAATTATGATCCCGCAAGAAGAAAGTCGTGCAGGTTCTGCACCAACTCATGACAAGGTGCATCACTCGCGCTTCGTCGAAGGCGACCCCGTCACTGGAGATGAAGTCCAACAACGCAGTCGAGCCGATTTAAACGGCCACTTCTACGGCATCCTCATCCAAGAAGAAGAGCACGCTGCTCGACGTCGACATAGGTCCACTAGTAGATCCTCGTCTGCCTCATCGCTATCTCTATCTCTACCAAAGAAAAGGAACAATTCCCCAAGTGCTCTGGCGTTACACATTCCTTCTGCATATGCCAAGGAGGAGCTGGGGAAGAAGTCTTCGCCGACTAGCTTCAGGAGGAGTCTGGATGGTTTTAGGCCCGAAGCTAAGGAGGAGGGAAAGTTGAGCGTCAAGATCCGTGGTCGATTGCGAGCGTTGACGCATGGGCATGAGAGATCGCAACCATATCCTGGCACGTGAAATGGGACGTTTGAAAGATTGGGAGAGCATGAAAAGATATAATGATTCTCGGGATGATTAACGGGTGTACGCCAATCTCCAGTTATAATGAAGGAGAATGGAAGTCCGATGAGGAGGACGCTTCGAAGAAAACCGTCGAACAAGGCGATCATGGCTTCAAGTTAATGACGACGAGGAAATGGTAGATTTGGCTTTGCTTATGAGAAGCAGGCCCAGGAAGCTAATCAGGAATACGTCGCTGTATAATGCCGTCGATGATCTGTGGTCATCTAGTTGTCAGATGCCAAACAATTGATTGAGTCTAATTCTGCATACAAGGACTCGTGTCGGCATGCTCTTACGACGACGGGGGCAAGAGACGCAATGCATAGATCTGGGAGAATGGAAATATATATTGAGATGGAGATTTGTTTTTCTTGCATAAAGAAATAATACTTCTTTGAATATCAGTTTGATTGAGATAGAAAATATGAAGATTATGGTGATGTTGGTCGTTCCCCAAGGTGTGTATAAATATTTCACCCAAAGACCAGATAAAGTGGAGGCACCAATCATCACTATCTGGAAATACAAAAAATCAATGAGAAATACATCGATTCTAATCTAAGAGTAAACATTTTCCCAATTAACAAAATATTTAACACACTCCCAAAAAATAAGACCCCTCTATTTCCCCACAATCTCGGCTTCCATCATTGAGTTACATCGCGTACCCAAAACTTATTTAATCTCATCTCCGCTTCCGTCGCGTCCTCCGTCCCCTCGCTTTACACCCCACCATACGCGTTCCCCTTTTTCTCTCCATCGTTGCATGACCAAGCGACGGCGGAGTGAGAAAAGATGGCATCAAGCACCAATAGTAAACCGCCGGGTTCATCCTCGATAAACGCACCGCCCGGCGCAGGAACCGAGCGGTCATTTTTTGAGCAACAGAGGGAGCTACTACTTAAGGATATTGGGATTGTATGTTTGTTTTGTTTCGTTTCCTAACCTTTCTTCCCCTCTAAGAACCAGTATCATCACATCCTGCTTAATGCATCTGCAAGCTTTGTAAATAAATAAAAAAGAGCAGGGCGCTGACGATGGTTCCGCAGAGCTTCGAACATGTCCTTGCAAATATTAACAAGTTGAATCGATCATTGGAAGGTGTCATCGCTGTACGTTATATGATTTTTGGTCAGAGGTTGGTGATAATAGGGCTCTGATTATGATTTCTAGGTCGGCAATGAATTCAGTTCCGTAGAGGCATTGTGGTCGCAGTTTGAGAATGTCATGGCGAAAGATCCGGATGCGGAGAACGGGAATCATGATGCGGGGCATGACGAGGGTGAGGATGGAGGGGAGGACACTACGATTACTACTGTGGAGGAGGGGCATGGACGATAAGATATGAGGTCATTGAGAGTTTTGCATTATAGGCGTTTGGAGACACTGTATACCCGGTGAAAGGAAGTCACTGCATTCAAAAGAATCATGGAAGTGTCATGTTTATCGTGTTTTCTTTACCCAATAACTCATGCTAACATATGAAACCCAACCAGTATGTGGTAACCATGAAACCCTAACCGTAGCACTAACCACAGGAAACTTATGATAGACAGAAGGAAAAATTATAATGCTGTTAGTGAACATGGAGGCACAGAAGTGTGTGTATGCACTCTTTCTGACCTCAGAATTTAGACCAGAAAAGCTCTTTGCATGCAGTCGTAGGTCATGTCGAAATCATATCAAGTCGTCGTAGAAGGTAGCCGTAATCATAGGAACCGGCAGTTCCGCTTCTTCTTCTTTATACCGCTATATTGAGCCCCAGATGAGCTACCTTGAGACTCCTGCTGCTGCTGCTGCTGTTGATTACTTCTGTCATTCCTAACAACAATGTCGATTGCATCGGTAAATATCTCATCTACTCCAGTCATCTCTTTACTACTGCATTCCATGTAGCGTGCTCCCATCTTTTGTGCTACTGCCATCCCTTGCTCTCTTGTGACTGGTGTCAAGCCTTGAGTCTTAAGGAGATCAATACAGGTTCTCTTCGTTCGGAGATCAGATTTGAGGCCAACGAGCACGAGTGGCGTGTATGGGCAGAAGTGAAGAACCTCAGGATACCACTAGAAACTTGTTAGTCATTGAAATGTATGGATGGGTATGGGAGTTATACTTTGTCCATTACATTCTCCAGTGAATTGGGGCAATCAATTGCAAAGCACACGAAAAGAAGATCGGTCTCTGGGTATGATAGAGGTCGAAGACGATCATATTCCTCCTGTCCGGCCGTGTCCCAAAGCGCTAGCTCAACCGTCTTTCCACTTGGCTCATGGGTTGGATATGTGATGTAGTTTTCGAAAACAGTCGGGACATATTTCTAAAAGATAATCAGAACGTGGCATATTATTGAAGTGCGCGATGGATCTTACTTCTGGGAAGTATCCCTGACTATAACTGATCAAAAGACAAGTCTTTCCACACCCACCATCACCAACCACCACGATCTTTTTCGAATAAGATGGTCCTTCAGTCATATGTGTTGCTGCAGATTCTCGTCCTGTTGATGATGAACTCGTCATTGTGCTAACGGTACCGTCACTGGATCTTGCACTTTGATCCCGTCGTGTTGATTTTCTTCGAGGAGCTTCATAGCTCTCTGCCACAGATTGTCGACGGGAGTAGTCATGTTGCTGGTATTGCGCCATCTCTGTCGGTGTAGGATTGAAAATTAATAAAATATGTGTCGATCAAAAGGTATAGGGATGTGCCGATGCAAGTTATGTATCGTTATATACTGTGCCGAACAATGCTGAATAGAAACTTATTGATGGAATAAGAAACACAAAGTGCGTCAATAGATACGAAGCTTTCGAGAATGCAACGGTGACGTCCAAAACAGGAAACATTGTAAACGATGTTGGACGGGCAACCGATTAATTTAGATTAGATGTTTTGGCCTTTTTTACAAGGCGGATATTCTGAGACCCTGCTCCCGTGTCTAATTAATTAGACCGCACCCAAGTCGAGTTGCGTACGGACGTTAATTAATGCCTCGGAGACGGAGGCGGACTGCAAAGTATCATATCAACCTGACACTCTTTCCTGATTCTTCTTCGTTGCAATAATTTTTTTCTCCTTATCAAGCTGCGCATCTTTATACAGATGCTGTGTCATTGAATGCATCCATGTGTCCATCCCGAGATGGCTCCAGTTCAGAGCTTGAGAAGTTCCCCGATCTACCCACAGATGCCCCGCCATCGATAGGAGTAACGGCGCCAGAAGAAGTTCCTGACGCTGGACTGAGAAGTTTGGATCATTGTGAGTACTTCTTTAGCTATTTATTCAATCTTGTGTGGCGTTTAGAATACGGCAATCTGCAAATCTATAGCATGTGTCAGCATTGCGATTATTTGTCATGCAAGAGTATCTTTGGGGTTCCTCAATTGACTATAATGCGCCTTGTTGCTTCATGACTTGTCTTGCTATTATTTCTTTAGATTATTGCCTGTCATAACTTTAGAAACATACTGACTTCTTGCTAGATAAGCGTAAGTTACCAAAATGGAGATACGATTTGCGCCAGAGCGTTCTTCCCCTAGTTCGAAAGGAGACACCATACCTGGCATGGATGCAAGACAAAATGCGGTCGCCGGCTCTTGATAGCTACTTTGCTGTTACTGCGAATCTAGGTACACATACATTTTTCATGGTGTGTCTTCCTATCCTCTTCTGGTGCGGGCATACTTCATTAGGTAGAGGGTAAGCTTTCCCTTGTGGCTCCTGTGACCGAGTTCTGATTGGAGTAGAATGGTCCATATTCTTGCAACGGGTGTGTTCTTTACTGGATTCATTAAAGATATGGTCTCTTTACCACGACCGTTATCTCCACCTCTTCAACGAATTACTATGTCTGGATCTGCGGCTCTAGAATACGGCTTTCCATCGACACACTCAGCTAATGCCGTCTCCGTTGCTACTTATGCTCTATTTGCTCTACATTCTCCGGATTGTCAATTAGCGTCTTCGACCAAAATGATCTTAGAAGTCGTTAGCTACTTTTATGCCTTTTCTATTATTCTGGGACGGCTGTATTGCGGTATGCACGGGTTTTTAGATGTTATCATAGGGAGCATAATAGGTGCACTTATTTCTGTTGTTGAATGTGTTTATGGGCCTGATATTGACAAAGCCCTCCATTCCGGGAGCTGGCTAGGTCCTGCATTTATAACGGTGATTATCATAATTTTGGTCCGTATACATCCCGAACCGGCAGATGACTGTCCATGCTTCGATGATAGCGTCTCATTCGCAGGCGTTATGATGGGGCTCGAGTTTGGTGGTTGGCACTATGCAACAGGAAATTGGGCGTGGGATTATCCAGTCCCTGGTACTGTGCCATTTGATTTACGACATATGGGCTGGATCACCGTCTTTCTCCGAGTCCTTATTGGGGTTGTAGTAATCTTTATATGGCGAGAGTTAATGAAGCCTACATTACTCAAATCCCTACCCCATTTATTCCGAGTTATTGAGAAGGCCGGGCTCATCTTACCTCGCAAATTTTTTATGTCAGCGTTGGAGTACAAGAATATCCCGTCGCATCTCAAGGTAGACAACGTTATGCCATCTGTTTCGGATTTACCTGGTCTGTTAAAGTCCATAAGGCATCCTGGGCGAGGTCGAGCCATCTCTGTTGGACCACAATCAGCTGCAGATGCATATGAGACTCTAGCATATCGGGAGAAGAGGCGGAGAGATAGCTTGAATAGCGATAGAGGACTGCGCGCCTCTCCTTCGCCGACTCGACAGAAAGTATTTTCGTTGCGGAGTGGTGATGACCAAGATGGTGCCGTTTCACAAGCATCAGGAATATCAGCATCACTTGGAGTCAATGGCCATGGCAATCAATCAGCGCAAGCACAGTCAAGGTTTGATTCGTATGAGCAAATGATGGGCCAAGGAGAGGTCATTTTCAAGTCATTTCACAATTCGCCCAACAAAGTTATGAATAGTAGTGGAGACGAAGAACCGGATATTTTCATTAAACGACAGGGTGAACTTGAAGAGAAGGAGATATTTGAGAGGCTTGAGCAGCCGCGTGTCAGATATGATGTTGAGGTTGTTACAAAACTTGTTGTTTATGCTGGTAAGTGAACGCGAACATATCTTTTTGCTACAGATCAAGACATAATACTAAGATGCACATGATTAGGAATTGCTTGGTTCGCGGTCGAGATTAATCCTATGATCTTCGAACTCATTGGATTAGGTATGGGTCATCACGGGCCGGTTAGGTAAGTGCCTGGGTGGTTAGGGATTTTGTAAATGCGAGGGTATTTGCTGGCAAAGGCGCATTTTGTAATGGTGCAGGTCGGCACAGCATGGTAATGTGGAGCATCTGCGCTGTTTGGGTCACGTTCATGATGGTAGAGCATAATTTATTATCAATGTTTCATAGCTTTTATCTACGAATAATAAAGGCGGCTGTAGAGCAGTCTTCCTGATGAATAATAGAATCTTCAGCTTGAGTTCAAACTTGATACAGCCGTCTCTGTCATGAGAGGAGTGCAAACGTTTTCAGAGGCGTACACACGGGACTACTGACTGTCCAGATATATATACCGATCCGATAACTCGTATCGACCAAGGGTGATTGAGAACCGTATTGAAGGCACGGAGCAGCAGCGATAGTCCGCTCTTCAGATGCCTCTATGGCGCAATTTATGGCCGATGCAGCTATTTGTAGCTTCAACAACGGGAATAAACCAGTTAGTTTCGTCAACCAGCTAGTGGATTAGCATGGATGGTGATGCTCTCGATTTTGATTTCCTGCCTAGGTCGATTCTTTTTATCAACCTCAACCGCCTCCATTTTTGCTAACGTTGCCATGCTCTCGTCTCCAAGGACATGTCCAAACACCGTATTCTTGCCGTCCAAGTGCGGGGCTTTATCAAAACAGATGAAGAATTGGCTACCATTTGTTGCAGGCCCTTTGTTTGCCATGCTGACAATCCCTCGCGCATTGTGACGCAAAGTTGGTCGAATCTCGTCTTCGAACGGTCCGTGCCATATTGACTCGCCTCCTTTTGGTTGGGATGGCGGTGCGCCGGTTTGGATTATGAAATTTGGAATGAGTCTGTGGAAAAGAGAGCCATCATAATAGCCAGAGGCACACAGTGCGAGAAAGTTCTGGGGTGTTGTGTGGTTAGATTGGGGTCTGTTACTAAAGATAACTTTTGGAGAAGGCTACGTACTTCGGCGGTTTTGGGAACACTTTCGCAGAACACCTCAATCTTTATGTTGCCAAGACTGGTGTGCAAAGTGACGGACATGGTGGTAGAGCCAGCGAGTCGTTCTCAGCATGGTCAATCCTGAGTGGCTTGTTGGGGTTTGAAACAGAGGCTCTGGCAAGGTAGGGCTGAGGATATGGTTAATTAGTAAAAAAGAATGTCGGGGATTGCCAAGCACGGCCACACCTCGAACTCTCCAGGGTGGCCAAGGCGGGGTCTTTGATTTGACGGGAGCTGCAGTCACTTGTGATGGCGATGCGTCTCTCCCCATAAGCGACAACCTTCCAAAGATCTGTTTAACCCATCCTCTATGCAGAGCATAAGCTCTGCCTTGCTCATGTTGTGAATCCGCTTAAATCATGTAATGTCCATGACCTACGCAACCTTCCATAGCGCACGCGGCACTTCGTTCCACCTACTACTCTGTCTCGCGCTTTCCCCCATCTATATTTCGTTACCCAACCTACCTTCAAGCGCCTGCGTCCAGCTGAGGAGCCTTGCTTATATAGCGTGACGGCAAATCTGGCAAGAATCGCATCCTTCGAGTCGCGCAACCCTCCGAAGACGAATTCTCCATATGATCATCAAGACGGTATTATTGCAGTTGTCCGTCGGCATCTCCATCGTTTTGGCACAAATTGGGCGGTTGCGCAAGTAAGCCCGGGACAGAATGGCTGCCTTTGTCAGAGTCTCGGGGCCACCAAATAGCAACTTCCTCGTGGGCTACCCAGGAATTTCGGCAACATTGGTACGTTCAAATCTCCAGTGGAACTTAGGTGAATTACTGCTAATTCGGGACCTGGCAGCCTCGTATAGAAGGGAAAGTGGAAATCCGACCTGGTGCCGGTGTATCTGCGCCTGTAGCGATATCATTAGTGCGAATATGCTTACAACGAAGAGAGACGATACATCCTGCTGCGGAGTCGCTTGCGAAGAAACACCTTGGGACACCTCGACGAGAAACTATAGATGTTGTTGGCAAAGAGCTTCTCCTATTCCGATGTCCAGCGGGGCGAGATTCGGAGAGTGTGGTGTTAATGGATCTGCCATTCGTCCTGTTCATACCCTATGGAAGAGGAGGCGAAGAGACTAGTAGACGAATACCTCCAGCATCATTACAACTTCCCAGTCGGACGGCAGAGACATACTACGAGTTAGTGGTGACGGTTCAGCAAAAGCAAGAGCAAAAAAAATACTCATTTCCGGTACCGATACAGAGATATGACACATTATCAACGTTTGGAATGTACAATCGACCCGAATCGGCACAGAAGACCTCAGATCATTTGGTAACGCTTGGGATATCGTTGCCAAGATGGTCTTATGGGCCCCTAGATCCTGTGAGCGTCTACATCAACCTATCACCAAATCCCGACTGGTTAACTAAGGCCAAAAAAATAATCATACAGAAGATTACTATTGGAATAGAAGAAGAGATTACGTTTAATCCGGAAGGAGATGAGCCGACTAAGAAAGTCAATCGGATTGCAAAGCATACGCAACCGATTAATGTTAGGCTCCCAGAGCAGGGATATACCACAAATCTTGGGCTTGTCTTTCCAGCAAAAGAGCTACGGGATTCAGAGGGTATCATCAAAAGAGGAAAGCCGGCTTTTCCGATGTATTCCGTCAATTCTTTCACTACAACAGGGACACTCTATAAAATCGAATATTTCCTCATAATTAAGGTATGTTTTTTTTTGTATTATCTCGCCATTTTTAGGATAAGTCTAAAGTGATTTAGGCACATATGTCTTCTGCGAGGGACATAGTACTACGACAGCCTATTGTGGTATGCCCTCTGGACCAGCAGGACTGTAAAGAGGAGATGGATGCAATCGAGCAGGCCGCGAAGGATGCTTCTCACGTCGACCCGAATAACCCAATGTTGCCCGCTTGCACCATAATACGCGCTAACGACAGAGACGCATTACGAGCTTTAGGATGGACAATGGTCGGTGGGATGAAGAAAATGGTAATTGAATAGGTTAAGGATAGAAGGCTTTGCTATGCTGTGCGTTCTGCGCGCAAACCCTCAGAAACCTCGGATGTCCAAGTATCTCTCTACCTTTGATAGAACCAAGGAGCATCATTATCGACGGGAAAACCCATTTAGGAAGGAACTTAAAAGGAAAGTTTCTAATAATACCTTCATCACACCGATGAAGGATATACCGGAGGTTGGCGTCACAGGTGGGAGGCTTACCACGTAGTTCAGCTTGCGGGTGTCGGCGTCTTGTACGGCTGGAGTTGTTACGAATGCATTATGAGGAGTCCGGATTTCACGTGAACAGGTAACGGAGATGGGCTTTGTATGCCCATCTATTAGGTACGACTCACTGAACCGTTAATGAGATTCTATTGGATTATTCTATGTCCAAGTAGAGATAAAAGGCTGGTGGAGGAAGGCGATTTGTGTTCGAGACAAGACTAGAGGCGATTCAAATGGTGGGCGAATTACATGACAAAACTCATCAGAGGTGCAAATCTAGCAAACCAGTAGCATAACTGCTGCCAGGGGGAATAGTAGAGATTGTTAATCTATGCTATTATATTATTATGCGGAGACTGAGGAAGAATTTCTGCTTGCCCCCTTATATGATGCTTAGTGAGATGTTCCTCCCAATTTTCAACACAGCTCTTCAACTTGCGGAAGAAGGTCCGTAATTACACGCGGCCCGAATCAGAGAAGTGTGGCCGTGTAAGCGTGTAAGCGACCTCTTTGCCCGCACAAGTGGCGTTAGAGGCTCACCACGAGCCTGGTTGACAAGGCTGAAATTTGTCAAGACTTCACAAGACGAGCTCTTCTGCCTCTGCCAATGCACTAAAACCAGCAGAATTTCCATAATGGCCGACGTAGATGAAGATGCGCCAGTAACGTCTCTAAGTAACCAAGTCCACGAAGAAAACGACCCAAGTGATGAGACTCAGGATTTTCGATTCCTCGCATCTTTAACCAAAACAGGTCACCAAATACCCAAGCGTGGAGAGAAGGACTTTGAACGCCATGGAACGAAGCATCAGGACAACATACTGGAGGCTAGCAGACAGGCCATGCATGATGCATTGTCCTATACAAGAGTGCACGCTCCAAAGGCGCATATAAGAGGATTCTACTATGGGCGGGAGAATTTCGATTGGGATGATGTCGAGAGAGGAGAGTGGATGAGGGGCTTGGATAACGATCATGTTGTGGTTTTGGAAACTTCCAAGGGACCGCATTTTAGGACTATGGGGAAGGCGCCTTTAGGAAAGCAAGGCTCAAGGCTTTGGCTATTGCCCGAAGAGGCGCTCTATCTGGTTGAGAGAGGAAATCTGGATTTGTGGTGGCCGCCTAAATACTCCAGTCCATTTGCTTTAGAGGAGTTTATCGAACGGCCAAATAATGATCAAGTACAGGATACAGAAGAAGAGGGGTTTGAAAGAGATGAAGGTGTCCCAATGAGTCTACAGGCCACATATGCTATGCTGATCGGAGACGACAGCGAGGATGGGAAGGTGAGCCTGAACCGATACAACATCTATGCGAATCTCAAGAGAACGGGCTATGTGGTTTCAAGAGCATCAACTGTCCATGGAGCAATTCGCGACCGGCAACTTCATGATATGAAGGACGCCACCAGTTTATTCGCGTGGCTCTTTGGGGCTATCTTTGCGAAGTCAGAGCGCATACACGCGCAATACGGACCCCTAGTAAAGCCCGGGTTGTACAGATCCTACAACTCGATCTACCACCAGATCGCAGTTATCCCTAGACACAAACCTACGGAAATTGCAGCAATTCCAGAGCCAGTACCAGAGGATCCCTTTCGTGTGGTGTTTGAAATCTGGAAGCCCAGCCGAATACCAACATTTGCTAAGAGCAACCCTGGCTTACCCGATTTTCGGGTCGCTATCGTTGACGCGCACTCGCAGTCATTGCCGTCACTAGGCCAGCTATCTTCGTTACTTGCAAACACACCCTGGGATCCACCCAAGGAAGACATGAGCGGCCCATCCAAGTCTTATCAGCGATTAAAACATGGCTGGCGCAACGTGGTTCTGGCAGTGGTAGATCAAGGCATAATCAGCTACTTGCGCTTATGCGAAGCTGCATTTGGCGAGGAGAAGGTGTATGAGAGATTTGATCGAGCCAATGGCCCCAGCAGCAAGCGTGGAGGTGGTGGAGGAAGAGGTCGTGGCAGAGGTAGAGGCAGAGGTAGAGGAGGGCGTGGTCAGAAGTAGTCGTCACTAGGAATTAGACAAGAAGGAACCCCTTTCGGATTTTAGAAGCTAGCCTAAGTAATTCTAATTCTAATGCTAATTCTAATTAGCTCTAGAGGAAAGTTCTTTAGGGACAGAGGGTCAAGTCAAGCAGGCAAGGAGTTATAGCTTCGGAACGGGCTACTGTAGTATTTAGAAAATAAATAGATTACGGATGCTACCTCGCCGTGCCACCCAGCCCCGGGTACCAAGCTCAAGGGATCGTTAGCTAGTTACACGGTTTGGGACCAGTTCTGGGCAGGAATCTGGAAAGAAGAGGCGATGAACTGCAGGAGGACAAGCAAAAGAGATTAAAACTGGTAGTAACCTGATGCACGACGGTTACAGGTCACCTTCCTCTTCTCCCCCACAAGTATAACCCTCTCGTCTCTTTCTCTCTCTCTCTCTTAGACGCGACCACACTTTTTTTTTCGTATTCTATTAGAAGAGCTGATCGAAATAACCCACTAGTGGCGTATTGCCCTATCATTCGATTGCCTTTCCAGAACCAAAAGTGTTTCGCCCTTTCTTCGCTTCACGTCAGTGTGATCTCTCTTCGCTCTATATCTCTCGTCTGAGCGTCTCTCCTTCCTCCCTCCTTTAGAACACAAAACCACAACTCTCCTTCCACATCACCCTATCATCGATTCCCACAACCCCAAACCGAACAGGTTGTGGTCTGTTTACGCGTCAAATCTTAAAATGGAACCTTTAATTTCAGCTTCTTCCTCGAGTTCTGGATCCTTCACAAGTCAAAGTACACATAGCATGGAGGTCGACTCTCTCAGTGCGCGTAACACGCCTGTCAGAACGTGAGTAACAAATTTCTCGCTATCTCTCTTCACTCTTTGGTTTTGAAACCCAATCCGCATCGCACAATAAGCCCCCTTCATACCTCCTCCACGACTTAGTTTAGTTTACTTGTTCTTTTCTTTTTAAGATATTTATTGTGTTCGTCGAGGATATACCATGCTTGATTTACTTTTCGTATTTTTTTTTTTATGGCTATTGGCATAGCACCGCTCAGGTGACATGCTTTGCCATTTCCATCTATAAAAAAGAGAAACCATGCATCCTAATCGATGACTGATTATGAATTCGACGGTTTCGGTAACAATTGTTTTTATCGTGTGCTTTCAGTTATGGCGCAATATTAGGGATTATATTCCTCTTGGCGTCAATCGACACGTGTTAAAGCACGTTTCACTTTTCTACTTTCATTCGGTTACCTAAGCCCGCTTGAAGAGGAAGAGGAAATATAAATTGTTTGCTAAATAGTTTGCACAGGACTACTCCTCCTGTTTCCGCCGGTAATGATAATGATACCCCTTCAAAATCTGAGCCTGAGATCATCGCTATATCACCACCACCTGCTCCGAATACTAGCGCTGATCCCGACAAGGAAATCGTTGTTGACAATTCTCCACGTGAGGTGCTAGCGTCTCCCGCTATCATGGTTGAGAACAGCTACGAGGATGAAGATAGTGACCTCATCACTCCATATCAAAAGCGGAAACGTCCGTCAATTAACTACAACCTTGATAGCCCTCGATATAACTCGACACCACGTGAGAGCCCAAGTGACGAACCAGTTGCGAAGCGACCCAAACCAGCCAAACCAGTTCGAGGATGTATCATTGGTGTTTGGCGTGATTCTAACCTTCCGAGTGACGAAGACAAACATGCTATTTACGGCTTCATCGATATTCACGATAGGCTCCGGACTCGCATATACCCTATTAACCGCAGAGGCGAAGAGCTCATTGCCAATATTCCCACGGGAGCTGGGGGCTGCTGGGTTACTTTTCCTAGAATTATTCTCGACTCTCATCTCAGCTCTCTCAGTCCCGTTCAGATCAAGGAATATGTCAAACTAAGGACGGATGCAAGACCAGAGCCGACACCTGAAGCGCAACGTGAAGCCGAAATCCAAGCGGTTATGAAGGCTGTCTCGATTGTGACCAGTCAAGAAAGTTCACCACCAGTTCTCAAGACAAGCTCGAGTCAAAGCTCACTAAAACAAAAGCCGACTCACCGAAACTCGCTCCCTCGTCAGTCCTTAAATCACACACCAAGCTTCAAGGCAATAAATGCGTCAGAGATACAAACACCTAAAGCATCACCTATCAATGAAAGCAAACCAACTGGAGTTCTTCTTGGCCACTGGGCGGATTCTGACGAACCTAATGAAGCTGATAAGCATGCAGTATATGGCGTCCTTGGAGGAAGTGATTGCTTCCGTGTGAAAGTGCAGAGAGTAACGCGTGATGGACGGTATGTTGATGGCAACTTTCCAAGTGGCGCTGGAGCTCTATGGTTGCACTATGAAAAGCTAGTTCTGGATAAACATCTTGCTCACCTAAGTCGGGCCGAAGTAAAAGAATACGTACGCATCCGACAAAGAGACATGGAGAATGGAGAGTCGCCAAAAGATCGCAAATCCAATGAACAAAAAGCAGTCAAAGAAGCGATAGCAGTAGCGGCCGCCGAAGCAAACGGCAGCGGCAAACGGGATCCATCACCTGTAGAACCAGAGCTCCGGCACAGTTCGAGAACTGAGCATCGAATGGCTGCGAAGCAACAAGCTGAAGCTGGAGCAGCAGCTGGAGTAGCAGCTGGAGTAGCAGCTGAGAAGGCAAGGAGAGAAAAGGCCGAAGCGAGGGAGAAGCAGCATGAGAAGGCCAGAAAAGAGGTTGCCATGGCTGAGGCGGTCCTTCAAGAAGCTGCCCAGCAAGAGCTCAAGAATAACCTGAAGAAGCTTAACAAAGTCTGGGTTGCGCAACAGGCCGCTTTTTCGAAACCTCCCTCCCCCTCTGCTTCGGATGAAGTTAAGTACTACAATGGCATTAAATATGAAAGAAAACAGAATGGACCTTTCCAGGGGAAGCTTGTCAGTGCTCCTCAGATCTTCAGCATTGATGGAGAAGATTACGTTGAGTATAGAGTCTTAACCAAGCCTTCATTTTTCTAATCTTTTTGCGAAAACATTTCACACCGCACCCTCACCAGTTCTTCTTGCCCGTCGGTATTCTTGGCCGGTTTACGAGATTGATACCTTTTACAGCCTTTGTTTACTTTTTATTTTAGCTCATTCCAGCAGCTATGTACACATATCATTTTTCCTTTTGTTTCCTCGAGAGTTGGTCTGGTGTTACTCGTTATCCATTGTGTTTGTTATCATATCGCTTAATGAGGGTGGATATCTCATGTTCCGTACTTGCAAGAAACAGGGGAAAGGTTGCTTAAAAGGGTCTATGGCATTGCGTTTTCCTATATTCTTCATTTCTAGTTTGTACAAAATCGACAATGCTGATTTGTATATGAAGTCCACTGGTTATCTTATTTCTCTTCTAACAGTTGTGATCTAAATAACTAGTGGGGATTGCAAATCAAGCGTTGCAACGCTAGACTTTCGTAATAATATGGCACAAAGATGGGTGGTAGGTTTGCTTTGCACTAGTCTTATACATAAATCATATAAAGAGTTTAATAGAGTGTATATAAATCTAATCTCTATGCGTAACTCAACCCTCATTAGCCTCTTTAACTTCTGTACTCGTCTCAGTCTCTGCTTCTTTCTTTTCGGCGCCTGCATCGTCTTGATACCCCTCAACCTTCATATCACTTAAGCCCAGATCGTCTTCCTCATCTTTTGTTCTTTCATACTCCTCAGTGGTGATTTGCGGATCATCGTCAGGAGTACACAAGTTTTGTACATAGCTACTAGCCAAAGGATCCCGTAGCACAACTGTAAACTTTTTTTNCTCCTTTAATTGCTTCGTCAATACCATCAAAGAATTTCTTCCAATTCTTCTTTGTATCCCCATCTAACGAATCACCACTGTCACCTTGATCTCCGATGTCGAAAATTTGTTGGTGGAGATCGTCTCGGACCTGAGTTAACAATCCTTCAACCGTCGTAAATCTTCCACCTAGAGTTCCTGGGTTGACGGATAGGCTGAGCTCGGGACATTCAAGAGCGCAAGATTCGGATTTCAAGATATCCCTCGCAAGATCTTCTGGGTTCTGGACCTTGAGCGTGATGACTTTCCCTTTTTCAGGGATTTCTCCTCCGGTCTTGACTTCGTTTGACCGGTAGCCACACAGCTCGCACGCGGTGCTCATGAGAACCACCTGTTTGAAATAAGGGATATCAATCATTTTCATGTGGGTTACACATGGTCGCGTACAACCAGGACAGCTTGCCGGGAACGAGTACACCTCGTTGGGAACGATATCATCGGATTCAAGGGCTGCCGCTGAAGGTTGTGGCCCAGCTGCTGATGTCGCCCCCTCAGGTTCTTCGCCAGATCCTAAGCCAAGAGCTTCGTTCTGTTCCGGTGTTCTATTATACTCAGTGTGTGCTAATTTTCCGACGCCGTCTTTTTGATCTGGCTCAATCCAAGAATTGCCAGCTGGGTCATCCAGAGAGAGTCTAAATGGGAAACTCTCACCAGCCAGCATCTTTCGTCCTCTGGCAATGATATCCTCAATCTTGGTATATACTTCCGGTGTCTGTTCCTTGCGTTGGCTCTGTCCAACTTCTAAATCTTCCATGATAGTGGTAAGTAGTCCTTCCACATTGCTTAACTGCCCTCGCCCAGACGGGACCTCAACATCCAACTCTATAAACTTCACAGCGCAGGAATCAGATTTGACAACTTGTCGCGAAAAGTCCTGCTGTGCTGTAAGACGCAATTCGTAATGGCAGCCTTTTTGTTGGATCTCCCCTGCGGATTGTATCTCTGAGTTCTGGAAGCCACAGTGTGGGCAAGAAAAGGACATGATAATGATTTCGCGGAAAAAGGGTATTCGAGTAAGGAGTAATCGTGTGGTTCCCTGCGATTGCATTAGCAAGTTTTTACCAAAGGAACTTGAAAACATACATTCTCGTGGCAGTTCATGCATAAACTCTCAATTTCGTCGACGACTTTCTCGTCATTGTCGCCTTGCCCCGCAGTCGCATTATTCTCGTTATTCGTCTCTTTTGTTGTAAGGTTTTCTGTTTTTTTGCCAATGCTTTCGAAGAATCTATCGAAAGCAGCGCCGTCTGGCTTTTCTTCTAATGTAGAGGAATCCATGGATTTTGTTGTTGTATGGTGCGTCATATGCGGCACCTTATGGAGGGGCAATGAATATTTTTATAAGGCTGATTAACATGCTGCAGGGTGCGCAATCCTTGCTAGCGTCAGGCTGAAGAGAAGGCTGTGGAAGAGCGCGGTTTACAGCGGATATATTTGGAACACCAGAGATTTCGACATCTGCAAGGCTACTACAGTACTGTATGAATCTGATAAAAAGAAACCTCACTTTCTTGATACGATCGCAAATCGATAAAGTAAAGACCATTAGTATCATTTCTCGATTCACACTCTCACACTAAACATTTGTTCTGTCCGATACGCAAATTGATCAATAGCTTTGCTAATATCAATGAAATTGCAAATATCGTGGGTTTTAAGCATGCATGCATTAAAATATGCAATCTCATATAAAGTTTCCAGTTGCTATCAATTGGGATAATGATGATAGCATAAAATATAGCGATACTATAGGTAAAACTAGTAGAAGTTAGATATCTTCGTGGTAATCAAAAGCGGCCGTGCCTTACATTCATGCTTCTCAAATTCCCTTCGTCTACTTTTGACCTGCACGATGCACCCAAGATGATAGTTTACGAACATAGATACTCATGGTATAATCCAGCCTCAACACCGTTTTAATATGTCCTAGTCTGTCGGTAACGTGCTGAAACTATGGGTCTGCGGAGGAGGTCACGATGGCCGATCCTTCTCCCCTAAATAATTGAAGAGGTAGCTCATTAACTGCCTTACGAGGCGAATTTCGTAGTAGAGATACTCTGATTGTCGAGTTTAATTCATTACTGGCCTCAAGATCTTCGTTACACGAATTGAGACAGCGTGTTATAAGCCTAGAAAATGGCCGTGACGGGCGAGAATGAGTGTTCATGATGGACTACAGAATCATTAGACAAATTTTATAATGTAACTAGCACTTGGGAGACAAAAATTGACGACTAGATTTTCGTCCCCAACCTGACTAAAGAAAACTCACATATGTATTGATCCCCTCGGATAACATGATTATATCACTCAGACCTTCTTCATCAAGTCTAACAGGTCGAGTTCAAATCCTCCACTTGCACCACGAGCCTCCGATTCCTTGTGCTTTGCAAGTAAGGCTCCCAATCCTGCTTGTTTCCGCGTCTTCGCCCTTTTCTTGCTACTAGCATTCGCTGAAAGTCCAGGGGATGGGGTAGATGTGATGCTTGTCTGAGATGATGATTGTAATAATGGATTCGAGGCTGGTAAAAATGCCAAATTGGAGGATCTGGGTGATTTTCTGATTGCTGTAGGTGCAGCATTCAAGCTGTGACGGGTTTTCTTTCCACACGATCCACATGTGTAGACAACTGCTCTTGTCTCACTTGACTGTTGCTCGCGCATGCCTTTCCTAGACCGTGCCTTCCTTGAATCAACTCGAACTCTATCCTCTAAGCCCAAATCTATAATATTACCACACGCCCCGCATACCTTCCTCTTGTGAGATTCGGATTGGTCGAGACTGTTGTCGAACATAAGCGTATGACATCTTGACATTAGGAATTTTGAAGTCGACGGAGCGCTTTGCGAGAGTATATGCGCAGCCTCATTTAGGTAGCGTAGATGAGTTGATACTGCGGCAGATGCCATATTTTGATAGCATTGTTCACATTAATGGTGCTGTGGACTAACAATAACGCAGGGTCTAGAATGATGTTGAGAAGATGTGACGCAGCTTGGACGGAAGCGACTTATTTAAATTCTTCCCTTTCTGGACAACACTTCTTCAAAACCATCTACTAATATTTGACACCCACAAACGCCTCATTCAATTTATACTATTCGTAGTAATGAAGGCATATTTATCCATTCTTAAACCTGTATAGCAGCTCACCCTCCTTCAATTATCTTTAATCGTAACACTGTCCTATAACTCCCCGCTATGGACCCCTCACTACAAGAAGTACAAGGCATTCGGATAGCTGTGGAAGGATGTGTGAGTAATTTGTCCAATTTTTCAGTGGTATATTGTACTGATTAAGGACACAGGGCCATGGCACGCTGCATGCCATCTACGCCTCTGTCGAGAAGGCTTGCGAGGTTCGCGGATGGGATGGTGTCGACCTCCTAATAATTGGAGGTGATTTCCAAGTTCGTTCTATCTTAAATACTCGTAAGATATGACCTGGTAATTAATCAAATTAGGCAGTTCGCAATGCGTCTGACTTGACAGTTATGTCATGCCCAGTGAAGTTTCGTGCTATTGGTGATTTCCACTCCTACTACAGCGGTACAACCAAAGCTCCATTCCTGACTCTATTTGTCGGTGGTAATCACGAGGCAAGCAGTTATCTATGGGAACTATACTACGGAGGTTGGGTCGCCCCTAACATTTACTACATGGGCGCCGCGAATGTTGTTCGACTTGGAGGCATTCGAATCGCCGGTCTGACTGGAATTTGGAAAGGCTACAATTACAAGAAGCCGCACCATGAGCGACTACCATACAGCCAAGATGATATAAAGTCCATATACCATGTTCGGGAGATCGACGTGAGAAAATTATTGCAGTTGAGAACCCAAGTCGATATTGGCATTAGCCATGACTGGCCAAGAGCAATTGAGAAACATGGAAACGAAAGACAGTTATTCAGAATGAAACCAGACTTTGAACAGGAATCGAAGGATGGCACCCTAGGAAATCCAGCAGCAGCTAACCTAATGGACCGTCTTCGGCCGCCATACTGGTTTGCTGCCCACCTGCATTGCAAATTCGCTGCGATTAAAAGTTATGGCGAGAGAAGAGAACAACCAGACGAAAGCCATAAATTTGTAACCCAGACATCGGTGGCCAAAAGCAGCCCAGCTTCGGAGGAAAAATCCATTTCTCAAACAATTGCTCATAATGATGATGAAATTGACCTAGATATGGACGATGATGATGGGCCGTCCCATGAGGTATCTGGTCTAGAAAGCAGACAGTCCTCGAATATAAATGGTAATAATACTGATAAAACCAACGATGGAAATCCGGCTCTAATCTCCATTTCCTCGGAAATTCGTGCTCAGTTACCTGCTGCGTTTACTCAAGGGACGGCGCCTATTCTCCCGCGCTCGACACAACAAAATTATCCAGCACCTCCTGGAGTCAAAAACAAAACTGTTCAGTTCCTGGCACTAGACAAATGTCTCCCAGGCCGCAAATTCCTCCAGCTGCTAGAAGTGAGGCCACATGGAACCGTTCTAGAATCTTCCGTTGCGGAAGTTGCTGCGGAGAACACCCCATTATCTAGACCAAAGCCAAAGTTTGAGTATGACCCCGAATGGCTTGCTATAACTCGAGTGCTTGCTCCTAATTTGGTCTTGGGGGACAAATCTGCATCGCAAGATTATGACCTTGGAGAAGCGCATTATCTGCCACTTATTCAAAAGGAGGAAGAATGGATAAGAGAAAATATTATCGATAAGGGGAAACTCGGGATCCCAAAGAATTTTAAAATAACTGCTCCGATCTTTCAAATTGGTATGCCAGAAATTGTTAATGAAGCCCCAAAGGAATACACGAACCCTCAGACACAGCAGTTCTGCGATTTGATTGGCATTGAGAATAAGTTCTACGCTACAGAGGAAGAAAAAGAGGCAAGAATAAGAAATGGCCCTCCACCACCGCAAGAGAGAAGAGACGGTGGTTTTGGCGGACGTGGCAGAGCAGGTAGAGGCCGTGGCCGAGGTCGAGGTGGTGGAAGGGGCCGTGGAAATGGCCGAGGGCGATGGTAGACACGAAAGATACTGTAATTGTTATCGTTGTCTTTAAAGATACCCAACCAACATCAAAATCTTATAATTACAAAAGCTAAAGATAATAAATGAATTTTAGTCTTCAACTACCATATTGTCATACTGGTGACAAACAATACAGATACCCTGTCGATTGCCAATATTCCCAAGTGAAATACATGAATAGATGAATGAAAAGTACTATGACAATTGAACTAACTAAATATCATAATTATCTAGCTCGAGAATTGCACAATTTCAGACTAGAAAGTCGAGTATGTATCCTATAGAATAAAGTCACAGTCTCTAGGAAGAAGATCTGTGACTGAATAGGAAGGATTGTAGATATTCCATCATCTTTAGACATTCGACCTATAGAGGAAGAGAAAGAATGCATATGCTCAGATGGGTTGTTTCAAAGGAAACATGTAGTAGTGACATAAAATTGTCTGAGTTTTGAATGTCATTTTATTAGTATATAGCAGAGCAGGTCTATACTCCTACATAATCCTGTAAGCCCAGCCGAGCGCCTAACCCCCTAACGCCATCGTAGTTGTTACAAATAATTTCCTAGCATATTCATTATGCTGAAAAGTTATCAGTACTAATTCATTTCCCGATAATAGAAGAATTAGGGACTCACTGCGTAAGAAATCAGCCGCCATCAGAAGCTCCAGGCAAAGCTCAGGTGGTATTTCCATGTCCGGCACGTCAACACGATTTCTGTTTTTGTAATTATAGTAGAAGTACTCGGCAATCTTCTCGAGAATTATTCCACTATAATTTCAGGTGGTTAGCGTGAAATCCCTGAATTTCTTCGGACCTCGAAAGGAACATATATGTAGCGGTCTCAGATCAAGTGTAACCAAGCATCACACAGCGCCACTGCTTCACCTTCCGGCAAAGAGGGTCTGTCAACTTCATATTCTTGTGTTTCGTCATTGGGAATCTGGTCTTGCAGCTTCATTCTTCTCCAGCTCATGATTGGCAATTGGTTTATGTTTTGAGCCCTCCACCGTGGGGCCGTCAAGATCGGCTTCTGTAATAGAGGGATAAAAGTAAACTGCATACTTAATTTCTTCGAAAGTACATCTCCCAGTTGTAGCTTCCGCAAAGTTGCCTAAATATCGCACAAAATGAGCTCTAGGTTCACGCCACTATTTCACAGCAAGGCAGAACTTACTCTTTGGATCCAACATCCTCTTGATGGCACCGCTTATACAAGCGGCTTCCCTCAAAACAACAAACTCAAATCCATCACTTGACACAAGAGTCACATATTTACTGAGCCCTTGGCCCTGGCTGGAGCTGGCCATTCTGGAGGTCGTAAGCTGGTGTTGCTAGACCTTGAAGATTTCTGGGTATGCTTCGTTACCGCGATTCCATTCATAGAGCAAATGGGGCAAACACAGGCGGGATTTCTGCCGATGCCTTGCATACGAGGCAGCAATTTATTAGATGCGTGATACAACCATGCCCCTAGAATATCATTCAAGGTCGGCCAATCTCATATAACTATATACTTCCAAAGTGATATGAAATGCTCTCTCGATTAACACCAAGAAATCTCTTCCGTACTTGGCAGAAATCAAATCATTTTCTTGTTCTCCACTCTGTACACCCTAAGTCAAAATGCCAGCAAGCACGTGCGTATTCAAGCTCTACTTCTGACTCAGTGCAATGTTTTAAGCCTGAATCATTAAAGGGCAAAAAAGTCCTCATAACTGGTGCATCTAGAGGAATTGGTGCCGGAATAGCTCGCCTATTTGCACTCGAGGGAGCACAATGTGTGCTCGTAGGAAGGAATTCAGAAGCATTGCAATCAGTAGCACAATCATTAGCTATCAAGTTTAACAATAAGGATACAGCAAATGAGATTGCTTCAGACAGGGATATAAATAAACATGACTTTCGAATTGGCGATGTTGGTAAACGGAATTTCTGGGAGGCCATCGTGAAGGATGTTGGAGACATAGATATTTTGGTAAATGCTGCTGGTGTAACACAGTACTCACCACTTTTCGCTACGAAGCCAGAGCTTATAGAGGAGGTGCTGCGAACCAATTTGCAGGGTACGATTTGGGGATGTCAGATTGTAGGCAAGAAAATGTTAAGGAAAAGGGGTGGTAAGTTTCCTAATCTCTTTGATACATGTTTACTCACAACATAGGGCAGGCTGCATTATCAACGTGGCTTCATTACTAGGGCTGAAGGGCGGGAAAGGGAGTACTGCATATGCTGCCAGTAAGGCTGGTGTTATAGGTTGGGCTCCCATCCGCAAGGTGGAGTAAAGTGATGAGCTGACAGAACAGGATTGACAAGAGCATTGGCAGCGGAAATGGGACCGTTAAATATTCGTGTCAATGTCATTGTCCCTGGATATATTGAGACCGATATGACTTTAGGTACGTCTCTCTATAATACAGTTTTCCCGGGAAAATTATCTCCTTTCCTCAGGGATTGAGAAATCTCTAATATACAATTACAGCGATGACCTCAGAAGCTCGCGCGCAGGCCCTAGGAGCTATACCCCTTAAACGATTTGGGGGCGTCCAAGAGGTCGCTGACGCGGCAATATTCTTAGCCACCAACAAGTATGCTAGCAACTGTGTGCTTAACTTGGATGGAGGATTGAGCGCCATATGACCTGTTGTAGCAACAGTTTAGGCTTCCTCCACTTGATAATTTGTCCAACTAGACGATCGCGCTTGCAAAGGAATAGGCTGCGTATTGACATACGGCCCGGCAGTGGTTATGGCTAGACCCTCTGTAAAGACGTAAGAGGTTACCACCATAATATAGTCCGACAGGGAGCGTTCCTAAGATGCAGAACTCCGGAGCTCCACATCATCATTTCTAAAGGCCATTAATCATCAATAACGATCGCTCCATCTGCCACATCGTCAATCAAAATAACGTCGTCACCATTTGTAGCAGTCTTTAAATCAACCTTAGCCCGCTTTACAAGTGTTAATTCGTCACCGAGAGCCTCTGCTGCTGTTCTCTTCTTGTTTGAGCTACTAGTTTGCGCACCGTTTGTACCATTCGTGGGTACGGTGTCGCTTGAAGTATGGCCATTGGTTTCTGGAACAGTTTCCATGCCCGGTTTCTTTCTTCTTGGGATTAGGGAAACCGTAGATTCCTCGTCAGACACTCCAGTAATGTCTAGACCCTTAATCGGCTTATCCCCTAGGGCGGTAGTTCTGATTGTATGTTAGTGGTTAACACAGGATATCATAATTATGTCACTCACGATTCTTTTATGTTTAAGACAAGATTTACCCTTGTATTTTCATCATCTTCATCAATAACGGTCAAGAAAGTGTCTCCCTTGATACCTAAGATTAAGTTTAGCGGAATGTAAGACAGCATTTTCCATCAAAGAGCATACCAAGTTCACTAAGCTTCTTCGACAAGTTGGCAGTCTCCTCTACATCGTAAAGAATGCCAGTATCGTTATTAACAACAAATTCTTCGCCATAGCCTAGCTGCGTTCGTAAGTAATCCTCGACAAGGTCACTCAATGTTGCTCGTGATAAGTCAACAAGAACCCGTGTCTGAGCCACACTACAAACGGGACAATCTGGGTTTGGTGGACGTATTCTATCGGAGGCAAGAAGTCGCTCCTGAGCGAAAGGTGACAGGAAAACCTCCTTGGTGTTGGAAAATTCGCCGCGGAGAACCTTAAAAGCTTGAAGCACACAAAGACCAGCAACTATCGCGTTGGTTGTAGCAATAGCAGGGATGATGTTTCCGGCCATTTGCTTAATATCAAACCTCGACTTAGTTTCGATTCCGAAGACTATAGACCGCAGGTTGGCGCTGGCTGTAACAAAATCCATTGTGTCCTCATCGTCCTTATCGAAGGTAATAATTGGATCTGCCGAGTTACCGTTTGAAGAACTTTTCATTTCCTGCATTCTCTTGCTCAGGCGCTCCAAACTGCTCTTGTCAGACTGTGACTAAAAAGGATATAGTGGCGTGTCTTACCTGTCCTTGAAAACAACTAGGTTTTCATGGAGATTCCAGACTCTTTGCCCATCTTGTAATATAGAAGCTTTTGAAACACTGGTCTGTGCAACTTCCTTCATGAGAGATACGTAATCCAAGGCTTCTGGTGGCCGTCTTGTCTTCCACATGTCCTCCATTGATCGCAATCGAACAATATCATCTTTATAGACCTTGTCAAAAAGTAACTGAGGAAAGGAGTCGGTGCCCATAGCTTCCCTGATAGTCATCAATGCTTGCGATTCTTTCTTCAAATTTTCAATCTCCGTCGCTGTTCATACATTAGCCCTGTGGCCTTATACTATCCAAAGCGCTCTCACTCACCATTATCCGCATCTACTGAATTGTCTAGTTCTGGAGATGAATCTTCGCTTGCGCCAAATATTTCACTTGCCAAGTTAACGTGCAGTTCCTAGCTTAGAGAGGAAATGAAACATTGCAGAAACCTACCTTAATAAATAGCTCTTTCCCCACACTATACAATGGATTGGTTGGCTGGGAGTACTACGGATTGTACAGACAGGAAAGGTCTTCGGTGTTTCCTTTGTTGTACAATCATAGCAGGCCGTTGTTCCCTTCTTAATCACTTGGACCTGACCATTGAATCCAGTTGTACCACTCTCAACAAGAGGTACATCTGCCGCTAGGCACATTTTGTTGACATGTCTTCGAGCGTCTAAGTTATCCAGAGCATTGAAGACTATAGTGAACCCCTTAAACCAATCCACATTAAACTGAGTATCTTTGATATTAGCGTGATGTGCTTCTAGCTTTACTTCTGGATTAAAGCTTTGTGCGGCGTCTTTTGCAACCTATATCATATTTCTCAGCGTGGTTGGAGTCTGCAGGGATCTGTATGACATACCAGTGCCTTGGACTTTTTGATGTGCTCATGTCTAAAGAGGAATTGCCGATTGAGGTTGCTCAAGTCAATTGTATCAAGATCGACAATGTGGATTTCACCAAAGCCGCTAAGAACGAGATTCTTCAATAATTCGCATCCTATGCCTCCTGCGCCAACCATCAAAATCCGAGCCTGCAAGATCAGTTAGCAAGGCTGAAAGCGCAAGTGTTTGATGAAGTTGTGACATTGGCAGACTTGGGGGCTCAGGGGGATATTAGTCGCTCTCCAGACTTTTGAACATAGGTTCTAAGCTTTGCACCCCAGGATCAGATGTGGTTGTGTCACCAAAGATGAAGTTTCAACCTTCAAACAGAGGCTACAAAGGCTTACCTCCTTGACCATATTGTGCAACGGTAATCCGAGCGATTTTCCGTTAAAATAATCGCGCGCCATGGTGAAATAAGCAGCCAGCTCTATGCGACACCAATGTGACAAAAAAGAAAAGTGAAGAAGAGAAGGCAGGTTGATTTTGCAGGAGTTAGGTCAGTTCGCAAGATGGGTGAGCTGATACCTGATAAATCTGGCTCTATTCACGAGCCTTTGTAGTCTGGACGCGACCCGCGTTAGATAAGCTAGCGTGACTAGCTTATCGGGCTAGTGCGCTTCGCTGTTTGTCTTCGATCCAAGTTTTAGATGCGTTTAGCAGTAATATCATAGTCTAACGGTGTTATTTGTTTGTAATTATGGAATTTTATTATATTGTAAATCATTAAATCACCATATCCAAGTTGAATTGTTCCTACAGTATATACCTAATTGCAGGAAATCTACAGTACCAGTAAGCGGGCGGCTTAATTAAGCATATAAGTAGTAATCTGTAGAAGCCCCTGAAATTGGACCTGTTGTGCACTGGTCCGCAATGTATGCCACTGGTATTAAGCTATTTACTTTATAATTGACTCTTTATTAACTCGCCCATAACCATTTGAAAAATATAGAGTTCCCCGAGAAATTTTACTATAAAAAGTGGGTCTTACTAAAAGCTATATTGACGGGAGCATACTTGAAATTTTACCGCCACAAGATCGCGGTTTCCAGACAGGACTTTTGCTGCATGTTACCCTTCTCTGAAGTTCTGGAGAGTCATTATACTTTTTNATTTGTTGAAGAAACCTATCAATAGCCATTACCATGTCTGATGATGAAGCCGACCCTGAACTTCTCGAGCTCCTCCGGCAACATTTCATGAAGAGTGCTGTGATAGAAGTTCCAGAAACACATGTTTTAGATGGAGCTGAATACGTTTACAACAATTCAATCGATGTCGCCATAGACTATCAGTCTACAAAAGCCGCGGCAACTATGATATATGAGGAAATGCAAAAAAAGGAGTATTCAACTCAAACATGGTCTGTTCATGAGCTTCACCCAAAAGAGAAAAATGAGAGGACGGTAGATTTCATATTCACCATGGATTTGTTGAACTTTTCTTTCTGGTCTGAAAACCCCGATGATGAGCGGTTTGCCATTGAATATAGGAGCAAGAAATGGACTGGCTACTGGAGTTTGGTAGCGGCGCTGCAGAGAGCTCTAGATGAGGGTTAGTTTTCGGCAACCCGCTGCCTTGAGCTGGGCTTATGTTTCTTCCGTTTGCAGATATTCCGGTAACTTCATCGGATTTCTGGCAGAATGAACTTGAGTGTACAGAAGAAGTAATGAAGCATGTCTTCCGAAGTTGTACGGAAGAAGAAATTCCAATGTTTGCTGAGAGGCTGTCTTGCCTGCGTGAGGCAGGACGAGTTCTATACGAGGTTTGAATTATATTCGTCCTTACATACTTCTTCCTTAGAAAGAATGAGTCACTGACATTCTGCTAGAAGTATGAATGCCGTTTTAGCAGATGCATAGAGGCTGCCAATCATTCAGCTGCAGCATTGGTCAACTTACTCGCTAAAGACTTCCCCTGCTTCAATGATGCAGCGCAATTTGAGGGCCGAAAAACCGTACGGTTCCTCAAACGGGCTCAAATATGCGTTGCTGACATCTGGGCTGCTTTCAACGGTGAGGGTTACGGGCAGTTCAATGACATTGACAAGATTACTATGTTCGCGGACTATCGGGTCCCACAGATCTTAAATACTTTGGGATGTCTTTGGTATAGCCCTCCCCTTGAGCATACAATTCGTCAAAAGAAGCCTATAGAGAGTGGGCATACCTGGGAGATCCAGTTGCGAGGTAACTATGACGTCATATAGAGATATATCATTACTGATATTTCAGTAGGTTGTAGTATATGGTGTGTTGAGCTCATCCGCCGTGAGATCCTTAGACAGCATCCTGATGCAAAAGTCAATGCAATTCTAATTGACTTCTTTCTGTATGATACAATGAAAGAGCGCGAGGCCGAAAGAAAAGAGGAAATACCCCATCATCGGACTCGTAGCATATGGTACTGATGATGTGGTTTGATTGTAGGTCTGTTCGTTGTAGGATACGGTTATTCGAAATGATTGTCCTGTGTCTCTGTTTGCTGGTCTCTTTCTTATCTAGACAACTAGACAACCTACCGTAATACGCTGGGCTATGTATGCAGATATCATAGGAACGAGGACTGTATGGATACTTCTTCTAAGTGATTACAAGGAAGTAGGCAAGAAGGAAGGGAAAAGAAAGGCTCCCACCTATCTTCCTCCAATGCAAAAACAGTAGTTTCATAATGTTTGTGATCAATTTAACTACGTCGAATATGCGATATTGTTGCCGAGGTCAGGAGCTTCTCCCTCAACTCCCCCACCTTTATTCAAGTATATCAGGATCCGCCTTCCTCTTATGACCGAAATGTAGATAAGACAAGTTAGATACGTTGTATTATCGGATTCAAGCCATTATACTATAATTATTTATTCTGGCTTTTATATTGAAAGCCACAGTGTAGTCTATCCAAGTGTTTAAAGAAATAAACATCTTGGCATACTCCACCGTTTCTATCTATAAGCCAAGTAATAATTACCTTCAGGGTATTTCTTAATAATGGGTCAGAAGTACAAAGAAATGGCTGCAATAGCCCAGAAGAGAAGGGACGATGCCATCCCGACGGAGTATCTTCTCAAAAATATATCCAAAGCAGACCTCCCTCGGAACTTGACCGGCATCCACAGAAGTTCTGGTCATTTCACCCCAGAGGAATTACAGATTATCGAAACTGAGCCTGAGGGGATTTTGTCAAATATCAAACAAGGGAAATGGACTTCGTTAGAAGTGACGAAAGCATTTTGCAAAAGTGCCGTTGTCGCTCAGCAGCTTGTAAGTTCCCGAACCTAATGCCTTGGAATATACTAACAACTACATAGACAAATTGCCTAACTGAGATACTCTTCAAGGAAGCTTTTGATAGAGCACAGTTTCTTGACAGCTATCTCAAAAGGACAGGCAAGACAATCGGACCTTTGCATGGCCTTCCTATTTCCTTAAAAGATTGTATGATTGTTCCTCCTCACCCAGCATCAGTCGGAATGGCATGTTATGCCAACGAGCCTACCAAGCCGGAGGATGAAACTATCCTCGTTACGCTACTGAGAAAGCTGGGTGCAGTTTTCTATGTCAAGACTACTACCCCTACAGCTATGATGATGATGGAAACAATCTCCAATGTCTGGGGAGAGACTAATAATGCTTATCAAAGTGGCACAAGTCCCGGTGGAAGTTCAGGAGGTGAAGGCGCTTTAATCTCACTTAAAGGCTCGCCATTGGGGATCGGAACTGATATTGGTGGATCTATTCGACTTCCGTCGGCATTCAATAATCTTTATGGCCTAAAGCCCACGTGAGTAATGCTTCATCGATTTAGAAGTAGCTTGGTTAACTTCAACCCTAGCTTTGGCCGTTTCCCTGGATACGGATCAAAGTCTGGGATTCCAGGCCAGGACTTCATTTACGCTAACAATGGACCCATGGCTCGATCCTTGGAGAGTCTCAAGATATATTGTAAGGCCGTGCTCTCTCAGGAAGCAGCTCCTTGGCTCTATGATCCAAAGTGTTTTGCAATACCCTGGAGAGAAGATGTGATACCTAAGGGACGGAAACTGAGAATTGGTATCATTTCTGACAACGATGGAGAGATAACCGTCCACCCTCCTATTATTCGAGGTCTAGCAATGACAAAGAAAGCTCTGGAAGCTGCCGGTCACGAGGTCTTTGAGTGGACACCAATAAGTCACCCAGAAATTGTAAAGGGAGTCAATGAAGCATTTTTTACTCTAGGTGGAGCGGCAATTATTGGATTGACAAAACAAAATGAGGAACCTGTGTTTGGATCGATGAAGCCGTATGAGGAAATTTATAATAAGGGAGAGGCAGGAACCCTCGGACCGACGAAGTTACGAGAGATGATATACCAACGAAATGCTTATCAGAAACAATATGTGGATCATTGGACAGCTACGGCGGTTGATGGAAAGGAGCCAATGGATGCAATCATTACAGCTACTAGCCCCTGGACCGCTCCAAGACTAGGAATCACTCAGAAACTGTTCTGCATAAATTATACTGGAGTGTGGAATCTGCTTGGTAAATCATAAGATGTCTTTTCTCAGTAACATATAACTAATTCTTGTAGACTATCCAGTATGCACTTTCCCCGTTACCTTTGCAGATAAGAATATCGATAAAAAGCGAGACTCTTGGGTGCCTTTGAATGATTTGGACGCCGGCATACAGGCAGATTATGATCCTGAATTTTATGATGGCACTCCTGTCGTGCTTCAATGTGTTGGAAGACGGTTTGAGGATGAGAAGGTGCTAGATATGACTAGTATCATAGCTGATGCCCTGAAAGCTCACTCGTGAGGGGTTTAGTATATAGGGTGTCTAGCTTAAGAGACAATTAAAGAGTCTAGTTAGGACTGATCTTGTAGGTACTTACTCATGTTGCTCTTTCAGAAGTAGAGATGTGAATTGCTGCCTGGAAAAGAGTCCGAGGTTCTGCCGGTCTTGTTGCTGTAGCAGCTAATTACCCGTACCCAAAATTAACCTCACATACACAACTCCACCATTGATACAAATAACCACCCCGCAAAACATTCACATACATCCGAAGTTCTTCCAAAGCACAAACCCTGCAATTCCAAAGTCTATAAAAGAAGAATTATTAAACCAGGAAGAACCAACATGCCACCTACTCGCCGAAGCCGTAACTCCTCCGGGCCAGTGGCGAGGGGCTCACAAAGCGTCCTCTCCTTCGGCAACACCAAGATCACCAAACCCTCCCAAGCAACATCCACAAAGTCCAAGCTCCAATCCAAGGAATCTACTCCAGTATCGCCGAGTGCAGTCGCCGATATAAATCTCCCCGAGGAGACTGAAAAGAAGCAAGATGTAGGCCATGTTACGTCAGAGGCAGCAGTGCTGGATCAGGCGAGGACCGAGATACAGGAATTGAAGAGCAAGAAGAGGGAGAAGACTGAGATTGAGCAAAAGGCAGAGAGTATTAGTGCGACGCGGATTAGGAAGTATTGGCAGGAGATTGAGAGTATGAGGAAGGCGAAGAGAGGTTAGTTGGCTTTGGCTTTACTTTGGGTATAGGTTGACAGACAAGCTGACAACCACCATTTCAGTACATCAAGAAGATTTATCTACTGAGGAGAAAATCTTGAGATACTTCGACGTCAGTTCACAATACGGGGTATGTACAACCTTTTTTTTTTGTGAAACCTGACCCGAAGTCTTAATCTAATACTATATTCTAGCCCAGCATTGGAATCGCCCGCATGAAGCGCTGGATGCGAGCAAACAGGCTCGGACTTAACCCACCTATTGAAGTCCTAGCCGTCCTATTGAAAGAAGAAGCCAAAGGAAACGATAGGATTGAACGAGCGTACATCGATGAGCTTATGTCTTCGAATATAGGCGAGTCCTGAAGTCCTTCATATTATGGATCATGGGGAAGGCAAGAACTTTGTTTTTTAGAGGCCAATTGTGCCGCTTCTGCTGCACTTACTGTTATTGTAAAGAACCTTGGCTATTTTAGGGGTTTAGGGGAACCTTATTGGAGGTTTTACTGGTTTGGGGAGTAAACCTGGTGTTTTTTTNATCGGCGTTTTGGCGGCTCTTTGAATTCAGTCTTATGGGTTGTATGATTAAATGAAGTTACAGCCAATGACATCTGAATACCAAATCTATCTTGACATATTGACTTCGGCTTAGATTGAGTCCTTATCGACATGAATATTAACCGGTGAGGATAGACACTCCTACATTTGTAGAGATAATCTTGGAATGAGTATTAGCCACATGGGATACTAATATGTAAATGATTTATATCCAAAGATTCCAAATCATTCCATTGATGTCTCCGAAATATAACATGTAGACGAGTTGCATTCATGAATCTTATTTATGATTCTCATTTATTAAACTTTGTTACAGCCATCTATAGTTCGTCCCATCACGAACGCGTTAACAAAGCAACCGAGGTACTGAGCAAAGTACTCTAAACCCCTCAGTAGTGTGAACTAGGTTAAAACATCCGTATATAACAATTCCC
Organism: Scytalidium lignicola; assembly: GCA_002812745.2. Taxonomy (NCBI): domain Eukaryota; kingdom Fungi; phylum Ascomycota; class Leotiomycetes; genus Scytalidium; species Scytalidium lignicola. Next base: position 95,960 of record NCSJ02000076.1, read on the forward strand.
AGCCAACAACCTCATGACATCCCACTTACATCTGCACCTCCACACGGTCACCCGCCGGACCAGCACCGCTAAGGGTTGGGAGGAGGTAGGTAATATCATCCCAAGGATGTCTGTAGAGACCAGTACGAAGTCTCTTCTGGTCGAGGTAATGAGCGATTAAACCGATGCTACGACCAAGGACGAAGAGACCGTTCAAGACACCCATCTGTAGGTAATCCTCAGCCTCTTCGGCAGTGAAGGCACCGCAGTTTCGGAGAAGATCGACGAAGGAGACAGCGACGGCACCATCGACATTCAAGATCAAGTTATCCTTCTTAGAAGTAGTAACTGTCTCTACGGCAAGGGCATAATCGAGCAACTTGCAAGATGGGAAACGCTTCTTGACAAATTCCTTGACCAGCTCAACACGCAAGTCGGGGTTGTTTCGCGACTTGACCTTGTGGCCGATACCAGGGATCAGCTTGTTCTGCTTCCGACTGAGATCAACGAATTCACGCGGGCTGAGACCCTTGTCAAATGCCTTGGTGAATTCCTCTGCAGCTCCATCAAGAGCACCACCGAATCTTGAACCAATGGTCAAGAGACCACTGACTAAGGCGCTGATGAGATCCTTTCCGGCTCTGGTGGTAATGATGGTGTTCATGGCACCGGAGACGGCTGGACCGTGGTCAGCGGTCAACATCAGCACCATCTCAAGGAACTTGCTGGCATAGTCTGGGAGACGACGACGGAACCAGAGCAAGGACATGACACCACCGATACCAATATCCTCTCTGAAGACATCTGAAATTGGCATACCAGCGTATAAGAGTTCCTGTCCACGGTCGTCTGAAATAGTAGAAATGAAAGCGGCAGGCTTTCGGATAAGGCCAAGTTCTTGTGCCCAGGAGTAATCCATGGGGATCTTTGGTACGGCTGGCTCTGGTTGAGGCTTGATCGTACCCTTCTTGACCAAGCTCTGGTAGACGGATGCGAGCAGTTGTGGCAACTCCTCAAAGGTGTCTGGGACGAAAAGTCCTGCATCCTTCATAGCCTTGTTCTTGGCAGCGGCAGTCTCGAGCTGAGAGTTGGCCAACGCACCAGCATGACCAAACTGGACCTCAGTCTTGAACATGCTAGCACAGGTTCCAATGGCCCAGGCCACAATTGGCTTCTTGATTACTCCGGCCTTGACGGCTCGAATGACTCGGTATTCTTCAACACCACCAACCTCTCCCAACAACAACAGGATTTTACACTCTGGGTCGGCCTCATATCGGAGGAGATGGTCAATGAATGTTGTAGCGGGGTATCTATCACCACCAATGGCAACACCCTCATACACACCATCTGTGGTAGTTGAGACAATGTTATTAAGCTCGTTGGACATACCACCGGACTTGGAAACGTATCCTACGGAACCCTTTCGGTACAGCTTGGATGCGACAATGTTGTCCATCATACCACCCGTGTTACCGATCTTAAACGCTCCGGGTTTAATACCTCCGACCGTGGCAGGGCCAATGATGGTGATGCCTTTCTGCTCGGCAACATGTAAAATCTCACGTGCGCGCTGAAAATCAACCAGTCAGACCATGTTTCCGTAACAAATATTTATTTTGCAGAGTTGGGAGCATAGGGACTTACTCTCTCCGGTACACCTTCAGCAATGATGGCAATGCATTTGATTTGTGGGAATTGCATGAGCTCCATTGTGGAGCTGTAGACACTTCGGGAGGAAGCAAAGTTGACGACGACATCGACGTCTGTGTGCTTGGACATGGCCTTGGCTACATCTTGGTAGACGGGAAGCAGGGTCTCGCTGGTTCCCCAGTACATCTTGCTGACGAACTGACCGCCGAAGGTATAGATGATACCGGCTACGGAAGGGGTTTTACGCTTGCAGATGAAGTCGAAATCCAGCATACCCTGGACAGCTCTGGGCTGCATTCCGTAGACGAAGCATCGTGTCTTCTCGTGGAAGAGGGTATGTTCGGCACGTGGGCTCAAAGGCCGGCTGGGAGCTTGGAAACGAGTGATGTTGTCATTTGCAGAGAGGTTGGCATGTTGGGTGCTGCCATTCGCAGTTGGGGCGGGCATCGTGAAGTTCGTTAAGAGGAAGCTATCTGGAGAGAAGACAAAAAATGAGCATTCGAGATCGATCGTTGAGAAATCCCTTTTTTTCTTCTTTCTCGTGCGAGTAGACTGCTGGCGTGACGCAGCGTGACGGGAAGAGAAGAGGAGCAACTCACGGTATGACACCTAGCGAAACTTTTTTTAGGAGGGATGAATTAGCGGGCCGAGTTGGAGCCAGAGCAATACTGTATTCCAACACCGATTTTGGAGAGCAATTTGCAGGAATAGAGAAGAATGAGAAGAGGCGGAGTAGGGTGAGAATGAGGGAGGTGATGATGATGATTATGATGAGAGGTATGCAGGAAGAAAGTCTGTGGGAAGAAACCGATGCGATAACCTTTTGGGGGGGGGTTTCTGACAACGGGGAGCAATTGTTGAACTCGGGGTGCAAGGCACAGAGGCTTGGTTGAGCAACCTAATTCGAGGCCAGCCCGCCGTGGTGCGGATAGTCGGTCAATCCTTACAGGGACACCAACGCGGGCGGTGGGTGGAGGCGTGCGAGTATCAATCCACGCAGCCTTTGAGGGGGGTTGTCCGAGGTTGCATGCGACAATTTATTTATTGTCCCGACGAAGAATCCAGCAGCGCCCGAGGGAATAAAAAGAATGTAACTTGTAACTTAGCCGTTGGTGAACCGAAACCTACTAGGAAGAGGAGTGTGTTGACATAATAGCCAGACACAAGCCGGAATACTGTCAATAGCACTACCAGTCTCTTGTCCTGTCCTCCGCTGTCCTTCTAGCTTTCATGCCCTCGAGCTGAATGAGCTGAGCATCCTTTTTGTGCTGACCGCCCTTGACTCGATGGGCCGAGGGGAGAGATGGTACGGGAGGGGTGGGTGTAGGACCCCCAGCAAAATTCTGGTGACCGTCGGTGGTCGGTGAGTAGCTGCAGAAGCGATGCCCCGAGCCCAATTCGGCCATAGCGCGGGGAGATGGACCAATCACGGGCTCTCTGGCGCATCCGCCGTCTTCCCCTCCGATTTTGCCAGGTCCACGCACGGACCTGTGCTGACTCCGTGCTGACTTTTCCTTTGTTTGGGCGGAGAAGCGTTGGGACCTTAAGCCCAGGCCACTAGGAAGGATTGGGCGGACGGTTGAGACCAAATCCCCCATCCTCCCATCACAACAGCTTCAACTGCTCCCATCTGCTCCATCTGCTCAATCTCGGCTCCACTCACACCAGCACCGCACTTCGGCCTCCGTAATCCTGGGTGCGGGCCAAAAACTCCTGCACAAATCGTGTGCTGGTCCCCGAATAACCACATCCCATCCCACCACTCTGCTATTGCTTCCTCCAACACATCTTCTTGTCCCCTCTAGATCTCGCCGTGGATTTTCTTAAACTCTTTTTTTTTTTAATTCGGTTGCTGTTATTCAGAAAATCCGGGTGGGAAAAATTGCAAGCAACGCTGTCCTAAAAATCTTTCTCCTTGGTACGTATTATTGACTTGATAGTGTTGCTTCCTCGAATTTCTTTCTGCCGTGAACGCCAAAAAAAAAGAGAAGGCCAGCCGTGATCTCGTCCTGTTGCTCCCAGAACCAGCAGAAACGATTCTCTCATAGAGGCACCACGGACGTGGCAGAAAAGAATATGCGGTGTGACTTGTTCTGTGGATCAATTCAACGTTCGGGATGCAAGTCGCTCTCGAAGGCGCCAGTCATTGGTACGGCGGTGAGATGTAGTACCACCACCCCAACAACTGCGCTTTGCGAGAAGCTGCTCGAGGGCTATAACGAAATCAGCATCTTTGCTCGGGCCATTCGACTCGTGCAATCTTCTCTTATCAACCCTTCGCTGACAACCATCCGAACAGTAAACATACCTCTCATCTTCCACAATGGCCGCCAAATCTATCCTCGAAGCCGACGGGAAGGCCATCCTCAACTATCACCTCACACGAGCTCCTGTCATCAAGCCCTCTCCTCTTCCTAAATCTTCGACTCACAACCCCCCTCCCAAGCTGGCCTCCCTCTACTTCCCCGAAGACGAAGATGTCGATTCCATCCTCGACCAGGCCGAGTCCACATACCCATGGCTGCTCACCTCGGGCGCCAAGTTCGTGGCAAAGCCAGATCAGCTCATCAAGCGACGAGGCAAGAGCGGACTTTTGGCGCTGAACAAGACGTGGCCAGAGGCTAAGGCCTGGATTGCTGCTCGTGCTGGAAAACCACAAAAGGTTGAGTCGATTGTAGGCGTCTTGCGACAATTCTTGGTTGAGCCATTCGTGCCGCATCCAGATGGAACCGAATATTACATCAACATCAACTCCGTAAGAGAGGTATGTTTGCGATTTCCCTCCATGTCGGAAGTGTTATGTGGGTAGGGAGGAGGGAGCAGTGAGGGGCAGCTAGCCAGGAACGACAAAGTTGTCGAATCTGGGCTCGTAGTAGGCGAAAATCCTGCCATTCATCTTGCATAATTTCAAGTGAATTGTCTGGCACGTCACCAAAGGAGCTTGTGGTAAATTTTACCACTAGATTTCTCCGTGGGATGCCATCGCTCTTTTAAACCTGGGGGAGATAGCCGGGTTCGCTTCGAATCCGGTTGTGTGTGGGTTACGGACGAGCGGATGCTACAACCGCCCAAATCGGGACGGCCCACTTTCGTCATCCCCTGCGGCTTTATCGGCCCTTACGTCTAATAGACGCTGGTCGATCTATCTCATCTCATCCAATAAGACTTTTCCAAATTCTCACACTTTATACTAACTGCCTTTCTCTTTATGTAGGGTGATTGGATCCTTTTCACACATGAGGGAGGTGTAGATGTAGGCGATGTTGATGCAAAGGCAGAGAAGATTCTCATCCCCATCGACCTGTCTGAATACCCGTCAAACGAGGAGATCGCTGCAACCCTTCTGAAGAAGNTCCCCAAAGGTCTCCACAATGTCCTTGTTGACTTCATCACAAGACTTTACGCCGTCTACGTTGATTGTCAATTTACATACCTGGAGATCAATCCCTTAGTAGTCATCCCCAATGCCGATGCTACATCTGCAGAAGTCCACTTCTTGGATCTGGCTGCTAAGCTGGACCAGACTGCCGAATTCGAATGTGGTGTTAAATGGGCCGTTGCCCGATCACCTGCTGCCCTTGGTTTAACTGCTCACAAGGCTGCTGATGGAAAGGTCAGCATCGATGCTGGCCCACCAATGGCTTTCCCAGCTCCTTTCGGTCGTGAATTGACCAAGGAAGAGGCTTACATCGCTGAGCTCGATGCTAAGACCGGTGCATCTCTCAAGCTGACCATCCTCAATCCTAACGGTCGGGTATGGACCTTAGTCGCTGGTGGTGGTGCATCAGTCGTATACGCTGATGCCATTGCCAGCGCAGGCTTTGCCGAAGAACTGGCCAACTACGGTGAATACTCTGGTGCACCAACCGAGACGCAAACCTACCACTACGCGCGAACTGTCCTAGATCTCATGCTCCGTGCTCCACTCAGCGAGAAGGGCAAGGTTCTCTTCATCGGAGGTGGTATTGCCAACTTCACCAACGTCGCGTCTACATTCAAGGGTCTCATCCGCGCTCTTCGCGAGGTCAGCACAAGCCTGATCGAGCACAAGGTCCAAATCTGGGTCCGTCGTGCAGGCCCTAACTACCAAGAGGGTCTGAAGAACATCAAGTCCGTTAGTCAAGAGCTGAAGCTTGACATGCATGTCTATGGTCCTGATATGCACGTCAGTGGTATCGTGCCTCTGGCTCTCGTTCCTGGTCGTTTGGAACAGAGTACAATTAAGGAATATAGCGGTTAGATAGACTGCTTTAGATGATGTATGATTGGGTTCGGGTTTGGCATTTGAGAGCTTTTCGACCTCAGCTATTGGCAGCCTACACACAGAGCAATGAACGGTTCTGTTGGCGCATCCATGAGTCGTGTTAATAGAGTCTGAAAAAATAGATACTCATAATTTGACGTTCTCAAAAAAAAAAAAGTCTTCAGAAAATTATAGCAAATAAATGTGATTCGCAATAAATTTATATGGATCATCAATGGTGTGCTTTTTCTACATATTAGAGATAGCCAATAAGCGATCGCATTTTAATTCGTGCACCTAACTTGAAATTAAAGCAAAATATTTGATTGGTTGATTGATTAGGTTATCTTGAACTCCACACGGTTGCAAGGTGTGCATGGATAGATGTGCTAAGAAAGCTTGTATTCAGTACCTAACTGCACAGTACATCAGTTGATTGTAGTCAAGTAGGCATATAATATATTCGCAGTTGGGTATTAAATAATCACGAGCAAAGTGAATGTAGTTCTGATAATAAAAAAGATTTCACCAACAAAGAATTCCAGAAAAGAGACCCACCACAATATACAGTATTATGTAGTGTGGAATTATCACGGTACACCTTTCCTTAATGAAGTCTTTACTGTTAAGACCAACAACATCAATATACTTTCTCATACGCTAAACTAAGTACAACATTAGAATCCCCAAACCAACTCCAAATCAAGCATCCTGTTGGTTGCAGATGAGGGTAGCATGACATGAAGCGTCAAGGCAACGTAAAAATACCATATTACAGGCCACCATTTCTCCAGAATTACAAGGCCATTAAGCCCGCTCCCATCAATACAGCCATAAGCATCGAGACGCTTGTGGCTTCCACTCTGTCGCCTGCATTCCCCTTTCCAGTGGCAGTAGAACTAGCCGCAGAGCCTGCCGAGGTACCGCTAGAAGAGGAAGAGGAAGAGGAAGAGGAAGAAGAAGAGGATCCGGATGAAGTGGTAGTTCCGTTTGGCAGATTGCTCTGATCATCAGCCAAGGCTTTGAGCGTAAGACCGGTGAGGATATTGCCATTGCTATCCTGAACAACCTGCTTCACTTTAAGGTTGGTAACCTGAACGATCTTGCCATTGTTAGGGTGGTCAACGCCGTTATTAATGATGTCCTGTGCTCCGGGTGGGACGTCTGGAAGAGTGAAATTCTTGCTAAAGAATGATGTCTTGATAAGGGAAGCATCGCACTTAGGGGGCTTAGCGGTAGTGTTCAACGGCTTAGCACTTTCAAGGCTGACTTTGTTCAAGGTGTTGAACTGTTTTTGCAGTGTATCATAATCGCCTCGGATTTGCACTGAGCCGTTGCTGTTGACAATGACCAGACCATAGTTTGATGTTTCCTGGGAATATTCGTAGACAAGTCCTCCCGCCAATGTGTTGATCAGGTTAGGACCAAAGATGGATTGTACCTCGGTAAACATTCTGGGATATGGAACATTGCAACCATACTCGGAAAAGAAGACAGGGACACTAGAATCTGTGAAGTTCTGTGGAAAGCCATTATATCCGGAGATTGTGAAGGATGAATCACCACACCAGGAGTAACTGTTAAGTCCAAAGATATCAATACGGGATGGGTCGGAGTCATCTCCTGTAAGACTGCATTGCATATAATTCCAGGTGTCAACAAGTGCATCACGGTAATCAGCCGCACTGTAGCCAACTGGGATGCTACGCTTTGAGTGCTTTGCTACATAGTTCTTGAGATCACGAGTGACGGCCTATACGATGTTAGCATAAAAAGGAATTACACAAGGTGAGGGGACAATTCACTCTGATATACTGAGGGTCGAGCTTGCTAGTGTTGGCATCATTGATAATCTCATTACCGGAAAAGAACAAAAGAGTGTTTGGATAGTCCTTGAAAGCTTCAACGACAGCGAAAGTGCGGTTCAGATAACCAGCATAGTAACTGGTCCATGGAGCTGTACGGTCAATGCTCTCCCCAACCAAGGGAGAGTTCACATCGAGTAACATGTAGATACCAGCCTATTAATATTAATACTCTATTCCACATCGGCGATGGATGGTTATAGGTACGCACAAGGTTAAAGATGCTTGCGCACATATCATGGTTAAGATCCGGATCGACATTATAAACACGAATAGCATTGACACCTGCGAATTCGTCAGCCCCACTCTCTTCTGAGCCCCATGTCCATCACCGAGACAAAGATATTCTACCGACCTAGTTGCTGCATAAGGACTGCATCACGAAGACACACATCTCCGTCACTCAAGGGATCCACGCCGCTGGACGGATCATATCCGGAAGAGCCACCAGGCTGGTAGGCCACGCCGATAATCTCAAACTTGTCGCCTGTAGCAGAATTGACAAAGTTACCGCCTTTGACTTCAACTGGTGTAACAGCTAGCGCGACTTGGGCGCAAAGGGCCAAGAAGGCAAGTCGAACCTGGGATGGCGGATTAGAGCTGTTTAAATAGAATGACGTGCAGCTCCTCGAGCAAAACCGATAATGTGTAATCGCAGTACCGTTTAATCGTTAGACTTACGCTTGCCATCGTGACCACCCCTTAACTATGAATACTGTAGTGTTTGTGTGTTCCCTGGTGTTGAATTAAATTTGGTGAGTCTGCGATCCGGTATCAATTGGAAAGAAAAGTAGAGAAGGCCGTAAAAATTAAACAAATGAGTGTAAGCCAAAGGGGCAAGGGCGAAAGCAACAGTGAGAGTGAGTGACGTGAATGAAGATTTGGAAAGAGCAAAGGGCGGAAGTTGACAATGTTATGATCGAGCAGAATATTAGTTTAAGGCAAGTGCGGGCAGCGGCCATGTACGGTATGGTTACATACAGGACGGATACGGTAAGAGTAGTGCTGACAGGGGCTGGCACGATGCAATCTACAATACGGGGGGGCATCNGTCCGTAACTGCCCAATGTACCCCCAGTTACACCTTGAATACGAGTTACGGTCTTATTATTACTGGTTCGTATTACTGCAATCCAGTTGCTCTTGCTTCAATTTCGGTCAAGTCCAAGAAGGCCTTACTTCATTAAATACACACGCATCCAAAAGCGTTAGAAGGGTAGTATTAGCGGAATTCCAAGTTCGTCAATTTGATTATTATAAGCTAAAGATTTACGTACCATACCGACTAAAGTTATTCTTAAAAGGCTTTCGAATAATTAATATAGCTCTTGATTATAAAGAAATGTGATGGAGTAATGAAAGACTTCTTTGACATGCGAAATCGAGTCTGAGTCTCGTGTTAATTACTTACTGGCTAATAATGGGCCGCATTGTATAGAAACGTGCACATGGGTATAACCCATACAAGAACACCTTTGAAATCATGAAGAAGAAAATAATCAACGTCGGCTAGGTTTATAGGGGGTAAGAGGGGAGGATGGCCTTGGTTCAATTATTTAATTCCATCTTTATAACTATGGAGAGTGGCTGGAAATTTAATTACGGATTCAAACTATCAAAAATGTATACTTCATTCTAGGCATTGATTTTAAACCGCTCCAAAAGATCTAGGAGGCCTAAAAGATACCTTTCGAATTTGACAACCGAATTATGAAAGTTGAAATATTAGAGAAGAAGAAAATATAATGCGATTCGAAGGATCATTTAACCCCTCTATTAACTACCTCTCCTCCTGTAGCATCAAACCTCTAGATACACGCTGATCCCTGGAGCAAGTGCTTCAAGGATATGCTTCCACTTGAATTACTATGGTTTTACCCTCAAGACCCATTCAGATCTCACTCCATATGAGAATCTCCGAAAAGGAGAATCTGAAGAAGATTGGATGAAAGGAAATTTGATAATAAAATACACAAGCTTGCGACTCTTGTTGAATATAAAACGTGGTACTAACCCGTCTTATAGAAGAGGAAAGTAGATAAGTGCATAACATTCACGATTACATGCTGATGAAGATCTAGAGTGTATTCATAGAGAAATATCTTTAAAAAAAAATTAAGGTCGTCTGCCTATTGAAAGGCAAAAGTACATCGATCTCAGAAACGTGAATACAAGCTGGGTTTTCGAGAGAGGAAAGTACGCTCAGTACTGCGGTCTGCAAAGAGACTCTCGACCACAAAGAATGATAAGACTCAATGCTAGATCGTAGTCTCCCACCCCAGGGACGTTCAATGCCGAGCAGCTAGCACGATACTGCGTGAATGAAGTGTATTCAAGGAGGTAGCATATACCGAAAGATGCCCTCGCCCTACGCACTGAGCGCAGAGCGCCAGCTTCCTCTTGATATTCTTGCCCACAATTCCGTTCAATAAAATTGTCTCTATCACAAAAGAAGCAGGATCAATTTACGCTGCTTGCACATCATCATCAGCTCGGCCTAATTCCCCCTTGCTCGCCATCAAAACAGCACAATGTGCTATAACGAGCAGAACAGATACAGCTGCGGCTGTGAGGAAAAAGGAGAGAGACAAACCTGTGTCCCGAAGATGGCAGATAAACAACAAGAGTGTACAGGTCCAACCAAAAAGGTCCTCATCCTTCCTTACCCCTGCAAGAGGTGCCGTAGAGACACCTGGCTGAAGCGTTTGGAGGGCAAACTCATTTCCCGAGAGCGCCCCAAGAAGCTTAATGAAACGCAAGCTCAAGAGGAGACGGTCAATTCTGTTACCTATGAAGGGACAATCGATCTAAAGAAAGGTTCTGGAGAAATGGCTATCGGTTTGACTGCAGAGGAAACTACGACGAACATTCTTGTCCCCTCTATCAAAGTAGATACTGCCCCCAACGCAGGTGAGGACAAGGCTGAACGCATCAATGCTCCTTTCAAGGCAACAAAGATTGGCGACGTTGATGATTTTGAGCGCAAGCAGTGGGAAAAGCGCAGAAACCGCTTCTCATGGACTCCAACCACCGACATCAGCGACTATGCAACTAAGAATAAAGCGACTCACGATGATGATGATGATGGTTCTGTTGTTGATAGAAGTGTTGAGAATGAGAACTCAATTCTTTCCTCGGGTGCTCTCCTATTCACTGTAAACATTATGTCGTCAGGTGAACAAGATGGAAAGACAGTCAAACTAGGCCAAGACAGAGGCGTTGCTCAACCAGCTTCAGTTCCATTGGATGATGTTGCAGCCACTGGTACAAAGGAGAAGACCGATGATGATGCTAACGAGCATATCCAAGCCGCTCCAGCTCCAGTCAACAAGGTCCTAACCGCAATCAAAGGAGCGAAGAAACCTAGAAGAGGTGGAGGAGCAGTGCTGAAAGCTTTATTTTGCCGCCTGCTCACTAGAGCTCGCAGACTCAAGAATCGAAATCATACTGATTACATTAAACTTCGCGGCGACGATGAGAGCAGTAGTAACGCTGCAGGATCAGAAAATCTAGGCACGGAACACCAGAGCAGTACTGCTGCGACTGGCCAGGAAATTACCATTGATGACTCTTCCCGCGAGGGATCTTATGAGGATCAAGAGTTTGGAAAGAATGCCCGCTGGCCAGCTCCAGTCAAGCCACGATACATCGTTGACAGCGATGACACAAGCTTGTGAAGAGCCTTGGAGCTCAGGTTGAAGAGATGGATTTTAAACGGATACTAGGGATGGTGAAGTAGGATACATTTCAAACGTTTATGTTTTTCCATCCATTCAAAAACAGGTGTTTAGGTTTTTTTTCTGGGTTGGTTGGATTGTGTACGGAGAAAGAAATAGGTTCATACCTCTAGCGCTTATAAAAATGAGAGACAAATTCATGTTATGATTTTGCAGCTTCAACGAACGAACAAAGAGAATGATGTGAATTTTCATTTCAGTTATGTCATAGCTAATATAAGCTGACCTACCATGCTTCGTAAAAAGTACTCCGTACAAATGCAACCCCCCAGATTCAGTAGCCACCTTCCTATAAACGCCAAATTTTCCGTAACTTTGTTATTACCGCGAGGCAAAAGATTTCTTATAGCTTCGTGACGATATCTCTGGTAGAATCACTCAATCTTCTGTGCGGCTGTGGTGGTGGCTGCGAACTATTGCCTGGCCCTGCTGGCGACTCTGATCCTGCACTAGGTCCAGGTCCAGGTCGCCGCTCCTGCAGTTTGAAGTTTACCAACCATCTTACATGCATGCGTAGAAGACCTTGTTCACTTCTCAACTCGGCAAGCTGCTCTTTTATCGGGATTGTCTCATTGAAGAGCATCATGGTCTGCTTTGCCTCAAGATCGGTCATACCGGCAGAGATTTGGTCTACTCTACTCTCTTGAGACTCAATCAAGGAGAGAAGATACTGGTCACTCGAATCATATTGATCTCTGGACTCCAACCCCTCTGATGATGCAACAGCAGGCAGTGACGCAACCGTTTGATTGGAGATTTCAGAATAGGTGAGTGGAGATTCCGTGATAGGTCGGTTTTCTAGAAATTTGATACGACGTTCTTGGATCCTATCTTTCTCGTTCAAAGCGTGTACCTCATCTCGTAGCGCTGCTATCTCACTCTTCAATATCTCAGCCATCGGTCCTACAATCTTGAAGTTGCAATCTGGAGCATGCGAGTCTAGTTCCTTTCTCTTAGACTCATGCTGACATCCATAGACTGCCCACTTGCAACATGCAACCACATCTGGACATTCTTTCAGGTGTTCAGCCTCCTTGCATCGCAAAATCTCGGCTCCACAGTATTTGCACTCTGCCTCCCTCACTTTGCAGTTCAGCTCCCTATGCGTCTCCATGTCAATCTCCTGGTGGACCTCATCACAATCAGGGCATGTGGCATCGTGATGCAGGCAGCCTCTTTCAAAATACTTTCTCTTGACAAGATCCCTGCACGTCTTTCCTGGACATTTGACGAGCGCATCCTTGCAATATCTCTCCAAATGATTTTCTAGCATGGAGCGCGGCAGGGTTGACCTGCAGCAGATACAGTGAACCTGCAAAGCATCGAGCTGGTTGAGGACTATCTTATGAGATCGATAAAGTTCCGGTTCACTCAAGGGATATCGATCTACTGGACACTGGTTGTTGTGACACAAAGCCTCCGTAATGCAGTCGCGGCAAAAGGTATGATCACACACAGTATCAACTGGGTCCACCAACGCAACCCGACAGATCGGACAGATCAGGTTCTCGTCAACAGGTCCAGCGTATGTTAAGGCTCGGAAGTCAACTTCAACGGCTGTCGGTTCTCCACAGACGGTCCCATCTTGAGCAAGCTGTGCAGGCCGCAGAACAACTGCTCTTCTGGTGGCTCGTGGCGACGCCGGACGAATGGGTGTATTTGGCGGGACAGTGAGATGACCTAGATCGCGACTCAAGTTTCGTGGTGTATCTTGTGGGGTATTTGGAGGAGGCATGGTTCTTGCTTGTCCTTTACGCACGGGCTAATATAGCTGTTATGAAGGAATCATCGGCCACTTCAACCGTCAGATGTAAAGAAGTGGAGTCGGCTTTAGAACAAAGGCTTAGACCCGGACAACCGCGTTCCGCCAAAAAGTTCGGAACGTTTAAATTGTATATCGTTTATGCTGGGAAGACCTATGCTTGAAGCAGGATGTTCTGTGGAAACATATCCATTATATGGACGCTTCCAGATGGTTGTGCCCGCACAAACTGGTTCGTATGCGATACTTTCAAAGATGATGTCGATGGTTGATACAACCTAGGTTACATCTAGAAGTTCAAGATCCCAAAAGTACGCGACGGGTGGTCCGTGCCTCCCGTACTCGTGGTGGGCTCGGTAATCCCTCATTGGTTAGTGAGACAACGAGAGTATGAGGCGCTGACTTTTGGACTCTAGGCTGCGGAGTTTATCTATTCCCTCTCCTTTATGCCGTTTAGAAGTCGCAGTGGTGTTTCTAGTACTTTTCATTTATATACATCAGTACTGTGACACCAATCAACCTAGTTACCCTTTATTTAGAAGCTATCAAAACTTCCGGAGACCCCGAGTTCTGACTACCATGACGAATCCAAATCAATACTTCCTTTTAGCGGATCATATAAAGCTCTCCCTGCTAGAGCGGCAGCGAGCAATTTCATTGAATCTAGAGCCTACGGCGCAAGATGGAAATATCTCTCGTTCTTTAGAATCGTTACGTGAAGGATTGGAAAGCATAACGAAGGAGAGAATACAACTACAAGAAGCCGGAGAGACGGAGTAAAACAGCCTTCCAGCTTATCATGTATTATAAATAGCTAATTGCTTATACAGTGCATCTGCTACTCTTCAAGAGTCAGAAGAAACCCTCCGACAACAATATCATGATCTATCATCCCAATTTACTGGCAACTCAGTCAACACTGCGTTAAAGCCCAACGATCCTGCTCTCATCGACGATTTCAAAAGAGCATCAGACTTGCGTGTCCCATCGACCTCTTCCCTCCTCAAGAAATCATTGCGCGATAATAATAATATCGCTGCGCCTTCTCCTAAATCTGTGCGCTTCTCAGATGTACCCTCCGTCCTGTCGGAGGATGAAAACAGAGCGGCCTTGTTCCCTTATCGTGATGACCCCGAAGCCGGGCCTCCTGATCAATCGCATTTGGATAATCAACAAATTCATACATATCACACTCAAGTGCTGGCTGAGCAGGATGAAGCTTTGGATAGATTAGGGGAATCTATTGGTCGGCAGAGGGAGCTGAGTATTCAGATTGGGGATGAGTTGGATGAGCACGTTCAGATGCTGGATGAAGTAGATGGACATGTGGACCGACATCAAAGTCGATTGGATCAGGCGAGGAAAAATCTTGGGAGTGTGGCTAGGAAGGCGAAGGATAATATGCAGATGACTACGATAGTGATCTTGATTATTATTCTAGTCCTCTTGATCATCATCCTAAAATAGACAGCAGGAAGAGCAGCTGTGGCGGTGGGTGTCTATATATTATCTTTGTCTTGAGTAGTTCTGGCGTTGGGTGGCAGCTTCGTGGCGTCCGGAGCCAATGTTCCAATACGTGATCATTTTGCTGGGGAGGTTTGAATCCACCCCAGATAGAAAGAGGGTTTCAAGCATTTAATACGATGGTCAAATTTTTATTCGGATATCTACCGGAATAAGTATACACATGTGGAGCTCAAGAGCTCCATCTTCAAAATATTTTATTTCCTTATACTTTAGAGTCCGTCATCCTGACTGGTTCCATATCTAGTCCACCAGATTAGCAAAGCAAACTCCAATAATTTACAGTAGTAATAATACAAGGGAAGTTAAATCTTCAAAACAAATTCAATGTGCAACACGGGACTTTAGTGACATACTTATGCTTCTTCTCTGCATGCCCCGCAGTCCTATTCTGCAACTCCTTGATCGCTTCCTGGGAGTGACCATCCTTTCCACCAACATGAGATCGGTCTGCTTTTACCTGTAAATAGTGATGTGAATATAAAAGTCCTCAAAATATAAACATAGCTTCCAATTCCAGGTGCCTTAGGGAAACCCATGGAATTGAGTTAGGTTAGATTTACGGCTTCCTCACTGTTACTTCCCAGCTCAGACTTCCAATGGCCTTTTCCTTCCTTTTGCTTTTTCAGAAGATCTTGTTTGTGCTTGTCATAGTCGATTGCCTTGTCGTTGGTGTCTATTGGTCGGAAATAATCGTTAGTAACACAATGTTGACATCATTGAGGAAACGCCCTCCCCTCGATTTAACAACAAACGCTCAAGAGTTGAGGAATTGTATCCTCTAATTTGATAAAACATACCGCGATCGGATTCCTTCAATGCTCTTATATTCGAAGCAATGAATGTCCTCTGGGAAGTAAGACTGAATTGCCTAGTTGTTGGTCTTGAGATTCGGAAGATGAGAGACATTTTTTTKGAATATCTAGATCTTCGTTAATCAACCAGAAATATTAAAAAAGGACAACAAAGAATCTCTTAAAAACCCACAAAATCTTTGAGTCTTGGAAGGAACGAAAAATATAAGAGAATCAATCTACTTTGGTGATTATTAGGAATAAATATGGAATGAATTTGGTTATATGTTTTCCAATTGATCTTGCATGCTTGGTTTCTAGTTAGATGTCGAATAGACTGACGTCACAAACCTGATCTAGAAGGGATCTCTCATTTGAGTGCCCGCATAATGACTAAGCTAGAGACACTGCGGCTACATAATTCGACAGCTGATGTGTAATTCCATTATCTAGCTTCTAATGTTGCGTTCTTTCTTTGCCACGCTTGCTACCTGGAAGAGGGGTTGAAAGGATTGTATCATGACTTCTCTCAGCCGCCTTTACACTTGTTTTTACTAATCACGGAGTAGGACTCTACGCACATAATATTGTGATATGGGACGTAAAAGGTGAATTAAACAATGAGTTGACATTTACTCAACTAGCTTATATGCTTCGAAGGAGCTCTTTTTTTAAAAGAGGAAGTGAAGAAAGATCGCAAGCTATCCGCGGATATTCCCAACCCAAACCCGAACCCACTCTTGCATTTATCATCAATTGACCTTCCGATGTGATAAAACATGATCTGACCAAGAAAAAATATGCACCTGCCAGACCGGCAGCTCAAACAACCAGTAAACCCCAAGCGAGCTGAATGACCAACGCCATGACAGACTATAGCCAGAGAAACAACACAGCCAGTCGTCATACAGATGAATCGCAGCCCGTTCACACCGACCGACACCCAGCTCCATCCCGATGATTTGAGTATAAAAGCAACAGAAAGAAATCGCCGACCCATTTGACAAATACCCATAGAAACACCCGCGAGATATTCCCATCTCCCCTGAGAAAAAGGAAATCGCTCTATATGACTTATGATACGTCTTTTTTTGTCGTTGACCATAGAGAGAAGCCGCCGCTTCGTGTATCCCACAAAACAAACAAGAATGTATAAATAATAATAGTAAACAAATGCTAGCCCAACACCGACGCAGAAATATGCAAGTGAGCGATCCAAACAAGCCCATCGTAAACAAACACCGTCTCCTTATTTTAACATTGGTATCGATATCTTTTTTATGTCGTGCAAATGGTATCTCAAGGAATAATGGTTTAAGGTTTTGGCCAGAAATTTTATACAGAGGATTCGTTGAGGTTCGCTGCCGGTAACCGGAAACCGGAAGTATCGATGTCGAGGAGCGACTGCCTGCCTGGATGGCCAAACTTGGAACGCAGAAAACAAAAAATCGCGTTGGATTAAACAAGCACTGTTCGATCTGCGGGGAAACAGAAGCGAGCGGTAAAAGTCTACCAACGTCGACCTATCGTCTGTTGCTGCATCCTGGCAGGCGACACTGATTGAGGAGGACTCGACATACTTATTCCCGTGCTGGGGTTAACGATGGGAATTGCGTTTCGAATCCGGGTCGCGGCGGGTTGATGCAGCTTTAGAGCCGGCTGGCTCTGATATGCGGCAGTCATATAAGGATTGGAATTGGAGTTGAGAGAGAAGCCAGAGTCCGGCGATACCTGCTGAGATTGAGGTGATGCCTCCGGGGATCCGCTGGACAAGGAGGAGCGATCGGATGCCGATGAATGTATGGAAACCATGTCCACTTCGGTGAGAAGATTGGGGCAGAACTCTAGGTCGTCGTCGAGATCGAAAGACNGACCGGCTTCGAAACGCAGGCGGAAGTTGGTGAGAGCGGCAGCCTCCTCCTCTTTTCTCACATTTCGGAACTGCTTGTGGGAGTTCTGCGACAAGCGAGGAGCCCGACGCCCACGACCGCCGTGGTGCGAAGTCGATGCCGGCTGCGGGTTCGCAGCGGTAGGGTGTTGGTGAGCATTGTAGTGGTAGTATTGTGACATTATGAGCTCATTGATTATAGGTACCAAGGGCGAGAGAGGGCGACGACGACGACGAAAGAGTTTGTTGACGCGACGGTGATGCGACGGTGATCTGACGGCGAAAGACGTGACAAATACGTTCGAGAGACGCACAGCTCAAGTGTATAGTAACACAACGGTATATATCTCGAAGGAATTATTAGGTGGTGGTGGGAAGAAGACGACCGGAAAGATGTGCGAGAGACGATTTGATGGATGAATGATGGAAGAGGGAGAGATCGAGGTTGGGAGGACATGAAGAGGGGGATATGGGGGCTGGCACGGGCTAGTACAAATTTGCCACGCTGCCGAAGAGGGCACTAGCAAGCGCTGGGGGAACTCGAATCGCTCATCTCACCACCATGGAGCCACCAGTCACGACCCAGCGGGTGCTGATCTCTCTAACATGTCTGGCATCGACTTTCTCCATCGCGGCGGATGCGTACCCGTCCTTCTACATTTGACATTTGTACAACTCAGCGAAAGGATTTTGGGTGTTTCGCACGACCGGTTCTAGGCGTTGACTATACGAAGATGATTCCTGGGAGAGCAGGTGGGAATCCAATCTCGCGGGCCCACGGAGGGTTGCGACCATGCCAAATCTACATCCGCACCACAAAATAATACCAATGCAAATAATGCCAAAGCAAAAGCAGCCGGCCGATCGCGGCAGCCACGAGTGATTCGTCCGGGTGAGGGCTGGCCATACCCAAGTGTCGTGAGTGTGTGTCCACCAGGGCAGCATCCAGGACCGTACAGTATTACCGTATCCTGCACCATGTGCGCTGGAGACGATGGGATTATTCTCTGCGTCGAGCACGGCGACTGTTGCACGTTCTGTACGTACCGGTACACCAGTATTCCCAGTTGCAAGTCATGGCCGTGGTGGCCGGGCACCTGGAATAGAGCTGCGAGGGGAGAACCACGGGGGGGTGTTGCATTGCGAAGAGGGCAAATTCTTTCTCGCTCTAGCCCGAAAACATCGCCTCCAGTTCCCCTTTCCACTTCGACCTGGGCTGGCTCGGCTGGGTGCTTTGGGGCAGACCCTGTCACGCCTGTGCAACGCCCGCCCCAAAAGCGAATCCAACCAGATTTCCCGGCCCCCCCTTTCCCTCCCACTCAGCCATTTTAAGTTATTGGCCTCTGCCCTCATCGAACTGGGCTGGCGCATGGAACAGCATTGAAACCACATTCTTCCAACAACGCACCAGCCCTTCACCAATCTCACCCTTTCGTGCCTTTCCAGCAACCCCCCTTCGCTCGGGCTCTGCCGGATTGCGGAGTCCCCTCCCCTTCTGGGCTTGCACAGCCCAATGGCAGCGCTGAGGTGCAGCCTACGCCACGCCTGAGCCCGACTCACCCATGCCCACGGCACCCCGAATGATGCGCCTGGAAAGTCCTCATCCACACAACAAGAACAGAACAGCACAGAAATTTTGAGGCTGGCACGGCTGGTCACGGATACATGGGTACGTGCGTGCCAAAGGTACGGTACGGTACACCGCTTTTTCCCTCGCTGCTCGATGATGTACGGGTACAGCACGGGTCGATTTCCTGCATCACTGACGCAAACTAATAATAGCCGACCTGCCCTCGTCTGGTAGTGGGTGTTAACTATTGGCGGGGCAGTTTGCGAGTTCAAAGTTTGTACAGTAGATGTGATCTCTGCCTACGCCATCGCAGTGTATTGGAAGAGTCTTGAGAGCAAATGTCACGGTTCATAAAGACACCAAGGGAAGTGTTTGCGAAATCCGCACCACAGCAGCTAGCCTCGTTAACCTTGACGAGTAGACGGTAAGTACGAAGAAAGACAACCCTTGACTTTGAATCTTCTGTTGTTTAAGACCCTCCGAGAGATTTGATCCACAAACCTGAATCTCATTAGCAGAAGTAGCAGCATATTTGCATCAAGTTTCCATGTCATGTGCTGTACAAACCTTGATGGCAGGAATAGCCTTTTGTCCCCATTCTCAGTCAAGCTATGGATGGAAATCCGCGCTAAATTTACATAGTAAGTTGCTTGTAGATTTGGAGCCTATGGATGATTCGATGCCGCTTAAAACAGTGCAAAACATGCTAAAACTCAATGTGCCGTTCTACGGGACAAAGTATTGCACATGTAGCATTAGTATTACAAGCAGGATAATGGATTTATTAACGGAGAATGGCGATAAAAATAAAAAATCTTCTCTGATTATATTTAAGAAATAAGCTGCTGAGGTGGTACATGTACCGTATTAATTACTGCAGAACTCATCAAGGTTCTTAGGTGAGTTGATAGCTACTTAAAAGAGGGTAAATTCCCACGTCTCTCTATTCTGGCCTCTAGAGAAAGGAGTGGCGTCATTGTGGTTTCCCATGGTGGCTGTTTTGGGCTCCCACGTAAAAGTGCGTGCTGCACGTCGTTAGCTGCACAGATTGCCGTGCCTGTTACCGGATTCCCGTTATTGCAAATATAAATTGTTTTCTCTCTCTCAAGACATTTTCGGATACTATCGGCATCTCAGCCCAACTTAAATCCAAAATCAGTTAAACAGGTGGGATAAGAAAAGATATCATTCACTCGCATGGCAAGGAACAGTATGTCTCTTGGTCGAGATTAGCGTGTTGAGGTTCTATATGTGCAGTATTCCCAACTACAAAACATGCCTCCTTCTGTGATCAAGGTACCCAAAGCTACATGGTCTAAATGAACTTTCCTGTAACTGCTAGTATACGCTTCCCATCCATACATGAGCTAAATTCAACGATGCTCTTGCATATTGAACCCTTCCATAGGCAACGTTGCCGACCCTAGAACTCACAGTTGACCTTCCATTCATCTCGGCTTATGCATTAGAGTGTAACACTTCAATCACTGCTTGATAGCAGCCGTCTCATGCTGCACCTTGTAGCACCCAAGCGCTTCTTATTCCTAATCCTCTTTGCCCTACTTAAAAGACGCCTAGACTGCTGAAAGCACATATGCTTATGGTACTTTTGACATCTTTCAAGTTCCGGTTACCGTAGTTGTGGGAGGATTTCGAGAAATCTCCTAATACCAATTCACTTCTATGAAGATGTCCACAGCAACACGAACATAATGTGTTGCTTATTAAGCTTTTGTGACATGGTCAGTATCAACGAGGGATTATGCGCATTTAACGGTTCGATATCCGTCAACTCGGCAAGTCTCAATTCATTTGTTTTTCTGTCTATTCCCTTTTTTTTCACTTGTCTAGTCCGCGTGCTTTCACGAACCTGTTAATTTGCTCTCTCGTAAGCTTCTCATTATACTGTTCCTGTACTTCATAGAAAGAAATCATCTCTTGTATGCAGTTGACAATACTTTCAATATCAACGTTGCTCGCAGCCAACCAGTCTGCGAGTCTTTGAACCTTTGTTCGGATCCCCCCACTTTCCTTTTCAGACTTTGTTTGGCTATTAGGATTTAGTGCGGCCTGGGCCATGGTAGCAATACTGCTGCTAACACTAGCAGCGGACTGTACACCTGTGGCATTAGGCCGAAGCACAAGAGCTAAAAGGATGGCCATGATGGCAATAGTATGCGGGGGATAGAGCAGGGGCAAATCAGTCATATAATGGTCGTTGATAATTGACCAAGCAAGAGCAGATTCCTCGGGCGTCATGGAGAAAACTCCCTGCAGAGCTGTTAAGGTTCTGTAAGGATGGTGAACGATCATCTGTGAACTCATTTCTGAAATAAGGAAGAACTCGCATTCCCCAAGCTTTGAAGTATCACTGCTAAAGAAGTCTATGTAGGAATTTCTCAGTAATGTTCCGACAGACGGGGAAGATAAAAGATTTTAACATACCGGGCCACAAAGTTCTGCCCTCGCTGACAACAAGTCGGATGTGATGCGGGCATTCCTCCATTTTGCAAGCCAGGTAGACTGTTGTTGCAATCACCAAGTATGGATTCGTGCGCCGAATCTCCACTTTCGAATAAAATCGGCGGATATATAATTGAGCAGTAGCCATAGCCTGCTGTCGGATCCCAAGACGTTTTCCGAGCCTAGCGATTTCTATCGGAGAAGAGATAAGCATAGGTCTGACTTTGCGTTCTGACCAAACTTACGCTGGTTGAAGTATATGCTTAAATGCCGTAGCTGGGGAAGAGCATACATCTGCACCAAGTTTGGGTCCTCATCTTCTAGTTTCTTGCGAAGGCTGTCCAACTGCTCTCTTGTGAATTGCCAGTGCCGACGCTGGGTCGATTCCCAGTAATTAGCTGCCATAAAGGGCGGGCTAGAAAATAAATCTCAAAACCGATTAAAAAGAACTGTGCCAAGGAGGATTATACTCTGAGCATTACTAGGGGTTTGCAGACAATGATGCTGTGGAGAGCCAATTACCGACTAAGTTATTGATATGACAGAGGTCAAGGCTGCTGACAAGGCTGGGACATTGCAATACGGAGTCGTGCAAATGCCATTAGCGTAGTTCTTCGCTTGCTCTTTACCGGCTTGTGACGAAGGTCTGCATTGTTGCTTCATGGACGTTCGCTTTAATTACCCCACAGCTTGATAGGATCCGTTCCGAGCAACAACGCTAAATACAGGCAATCCACTGCGTTTGTCTCGATGATAGTCACTTATTTTGGCCCATTGATCGGTTCCGTCGTTAAATCGCGAACCATGCTTGCCAATCCATAACACAAAGCCCAGCTTCATATTGACGATGGACAATCTGGAGTCCCAGAATTTGCGGGATGCTAGAGTTGAGAAGTTATGGAAGAGACTGGATCCCCAAAACAAGGGGGAACTAGATGTGAATGGTCTGCGAAAGGGACTGAAAAAGATCGATCATCGTGAGAATCCGATCTGTCCTTTGTCTTCCGCTTATTCTAAGTAAATATAGCTCTGCAGAACGCGAATGATATGCTGGAGACCGTTGTCAGAGCAGTCGATAGCAATGGAGATGGCGTTATCCAGTACGAAGGTATGTCTATTTTTATTATACTACATCACTGAAATTGAAATTCCCGTTGTATATTTTTCTGTACCTAGCTAACTGCTTTGTTCCCCTAGAATTCCGGATTTTCGTCGAACATACCGAAAAGGAGCTATACTCCCTCTTCCGGTCAATCGATAAGGATCGCAATGGGAAATTAGACAAGGGTGAGCTGAAAACCGCATTTCAGAAGGCAGGCCTATCAGTGCCATCTTCGAAACTTGACCAATTCTTCACCGAGGTTGATATGAATAATGATGTAAGTTCGGTCACTTTTCTCGATGTGATCATACTTACAACTCATAGGGTTATATAACCTTTGATGAATGGAGGTAAGCAGCATCTAGCATCTAGCATATGGTTGATGGCCGCCGAGAAGATGGTCATCAAAGCTCCTTTCCCCGTGTCTTATCCAGGGATATGGTTATATCAATTTATTTGGGAACCTTGGGCTGATATGGATAGAAATTTTTTGCTCTTTTTGCCAACGAACGATGATACCCCGCCTTTAAAGGCTGTCCTGTCGTATTATACGGCCACTGTGACTCTTAACGCAGAGGGCGATACTTCTATAAGTGAAGATACTCTCGAAGGGCTAGGTAGAGCACCAAAATTTCTTAAGATTCTCTTTGGAGCTATTCTCAACATTGCAACATCACAGAGGATCAGTTCTTTTCCAGAAAACACTCAAACTGAGCCGCCAATCCCCATAGACTCAGTAAGAAGAGGGGGAGAAGACACATATGATCTCAAGCAAGCGCATGTTATGGGCGACCATCAAAACACCAACTTCGATTTAGGCTTTAGTAACACGAGACCAATACCGTCTCTTACAGTGGATGAAGAGGAAGATGAAGCCATTTTTGAAGTTGAATCATCCCAGAAACCCTTGCTGATGAGTATTTTGCCCGATCCAGGCTATTTCGCGGCCGGTGGTCTTGCGGGAGTTATATCTCGAACGGCAACCGCACCTCTCGATCGTCTTAAAGTTTACCTGATCGCAAATACCGGTCTTGCGAAAGACTCCCTGGAAGCTGTCAAACAAGGTGACCATGTCGCTGCAGTGAAGAATGTCGGTCGCCCCCTTGTTGAAGCCACTAAAGAGCTTTGGAAAGCTGGTGGACTGCGAAGTTTATTTGCAGGTGTGTATCTTCCTAGCATATCAGCTTAGCATTCTTGGGCATTTCTTAATCAGATGTATAGGCAATGGCTTGAATGTTTTAAAAGTTATGCCGGAGTCAGCCATAAAGTTCGGTTCATATGAAGCTGCCAAGAGAGCACTAGCGCGACTTGAAGGACATAACGATCCTACAGACATCAATCCGTATTCTAAGTTTGTTGCTGGTGGGGTAGGAGGACTGGTTTCACAGTATGTTGGGAACACTGATTACTTACAAAATGCTGATTTTCGATTTTCAGGCTTGTTGTCTACCCAGTAGATACTCTTAAATTTCGGTTTGTTAAATGCTTCCAGGCTTATGCTCTTCCTTAACTAATAAGACATAGAATGCAGTGCGAGACCGTTTCAGGGGGTCTCCACGGTAATGCTTTGATAATAGCCACAGCTAAGAAACTGTACGCTCAAGGTGGCATGCGACCATTTTATCGTGGATTGACAATGGGATTGGTTGGTGTGTTCCCTTACTCGGCCATCGACCTTGGAACATTTGAATTCCTGAAAAAACAAATTACCAAGAGGAATGCGAGAATTATGGGCTGTCACGAGGATGATGCTTTACCCAGATCCTTTGCTACAGGTTGTATTGGCGCTATGTCGGGAGCTTTCGGTGCCAGTGTCGTCTATCCTATCAATCTGCTGAGAACCAGACTTCAAGCGCAAGGAACCGTTCTGCACCCTGCAACATATACTGGTATATTGGATGTTGCACAAAAGACCATAAAGAACGAAGGTGTTAGAGGATTGTTTAAGGGTATTACGCCGAACCTTCTAAAAGTCGTGCCAGCGGTTAGTATCACATATGTTGTCTATGAGAATGCCAAGAGGGTGATGCATCTCAGATGATGTGGAGGGATTCAGGTCTCGTTTTGATATTCTATGCGCTGCATTGATTGCTGGCGGTATTCTACATCTGTACATTTCGATGCATTGGGACGGCGTTTCTAGTAATGGGAGTTCCCGGATACCGACTAGGTCAGGTTGAGACAACGGTAGGTAGAGCATTTCAGCAAGCCTGAAGCACATTCAAAGTGGCAAGACTCTAACTGTGATCATATCGACACGGTAGCATCCTCAAAGTCTTCTGTAATTATTTAATATACATCTGTTAACCTTAGATATACAAGTCCTTTGCGCCATTTATATGCAATACAAATAAGAGTGAGTGGGGTAGCTCATACATAAGAGATCCCTTTTTCTGATAGAGAATTGTATGCCCATTGGTAGGATCCTAAGAATATAGCCCCTCCTGCACTGATCCAGAGTATTCTGGGGCCAATTCCTGCAAAAAATGCCTTAGGTCCACTGTCATGAAGAATTTGTCTCAGCATAGGTACCATAGCGGTCTTCTCTTTTGCCAACATCATTCTCGTCTTCAGTACATCCAAAGGAGTTGTAATACCAGCTGCCACTGCTCCAGCGGCACTACCAAACAATCCACTCTCAAATGCACTTATGTGATCTCTCCCAGAAGTTCTCCGGCGATACTCCTTCATAGACTCCCACAGTGGGAATTGTATGACTGTGAACGGCACTTCTCTCATGATGGTAACGGACCATCCTCTGTATAATTCTTGGAAGACGCGGGCCATACCAGTTGTTCGATATTGCGACAAAATGCCTTGCAATGCGGACATTGAGGAGGGAAATTGACCGGCTTGTGCTCTCTGCTTCACGACCTCTGTAGGTACTCTCACTGCGCAGGCGGCCACCTCCCCAAGACTTGCAGCAACCATATGTTCGATCGGTACTGCCCAATCGCTTCTTTGTCCGTCGATTACAGCTGTTCTTTGCCGTCTTTCGGCAAGAAACGCCTTGGAATATTCATATGTACAGAAGAAGAGGGCAGCTCCTGGCGCTGATCCCACTATCGCGCTCCCTACGCCTCGATAGATGCCATTAAATCCGCCAGAAGCCCAGAAGCCAGTAGAGGATTGAAGTCGTGTTTTTAGTGTGTCTAAGGGGAATAGCGAAAGGTCGACAGTCGTTCCTGCAACCGCTCCGGCTAGGAGAGCATGAGAGAAAGTGGGCTGAGTAGAAGCCATTTTGAGAGGCAATGGCTTTCGAAACTATGTATAAATATATACACCAGTTTCATAGATGAGTGACCGGCCGTAGCCAAACCGTGGTTGCGGTCCTCATGTTGTGTTCTTGAAGAATGACGAAATGTGAAGCTGGGAGGAATCTTTTGCAAGGGTACGGTAGCCTCGTCTACCAAAAAGTTTAATTACAGAAGACGCTGCGTCTGCCTCGTCCTAGCAACCAGATTTAAGTTATTCATAAGGCATCCATTCTTTTAATTTAAACATGGAATGGATGCTATTAGGAAGACAGTCCGTCCGGTAGTCATCAACGAATTTGTAGATGCTCTATTCAAAATATGGAGCCCTTCCAACTTCCTTTCCGGTCAGAATCCGGTCACTCTAGGTATGCCCTTCTCCTAGCATTGATGACAAGTATTGGGCAGGCTAACTTGCCACTTTAGGTCTAGCAATAAGTGGAGGAGTTGATTCTATGGCTCTCGCTGCATTATGTTCTCGAATGATTAGATATCAAAGAGATATCAATGCATCTATACCAAACATAAGCCTCCAAGCCTTTATAGTAGATCATCAAGCAAGACTGGGAAGTAAGCTCGAAGCTGAGAATGTAGCTAAAGTGCTAGAAAAGAGTGGTAAGTATTTCCTTAGAGGATTGTGATTTCGTACGTGGAATAATGTTCACATTTCATAGGCATTCGCACTCAAGTCTTGACATTGGACTGGCGTGAAATCCGGCAGCCCTCAGAGCTAGCAAACTTTGAGACATTAGCTAGGAAGTATCGTTTTCGGGCACTTGGATTGGCTTGCAAAAATCATAATATTGAATCTCTACTCCTTGCTCATCATGAGGATGACCAAACTGAAACCGTGCTCATGAGGCTTATTGCCGGTCATCGTGGGCTGGGTTTAACTGGGATTAAACCATCTTCCGGTATCCCAGAGTGTTACGGAATCCATGGTGTTTACGAAAGTGGAGCTATTGACAGTCAATTGAGAGATTCTAAGTCTCCTGACGGCAGCCTCGACAACAATTTAGTCCTATATAAGAATTACCCTGAATTGGAAGCTCGGAAGTTATTCAACTTAGAAGATGGCGGCATTAGGGTCTATAGACCTCTATTAGGTTTTAGCAAGGCTCGTCTTATAGCTACTGCACAAGCAGAGGACATGCCATGGTTCGAAGACATTACCAATAACGACCCAACCATCACAAGAAGAAACGCTATTAGACACCTATATAAGTCATATAATCTACCAGCCGCTTTGAGGAAGCCTGCACTTCTTGCTATGAGCATAAGAATAGAATCAGAGCAAGCAGCTTTACATGATACTGCCAAATGCTGGTTAAGTCAGTGTAAAATAATGGGCTTTGAATGGCGTACGGGGACACTAAGAATTCGATTCCTTAGAGATTTGGAGCAGCTCAGACTGCCCTCTGATTTATCTGCAGCAATGCCTCTGAGAAAGGCCCAAGCTGTTGCTCTTCTGTTGCTTCGACAAGTTATCACACTTGTGACTCCTGACGAGCATGTGCACCTTTCTTCTCTTCACGGCACAGTGGAACGAATATTTCCAGAATTGTTTCCTGGGAGCAAACAGACGCCTTACCGCGCTTCTTTCACTGTTGCAGGAGTCCAGTTCCAACCCTTCTCCCCAAAAACGAAAAAGCAGCTTTCAGTAGATCACGAAATGGCCTCATCGACACTGTTGCAAAATATAGGATGGTTTCTTTCTCGCCAACAATATAGCTCCAATCTCAATAAACGGCCCGTGATTGAGATCCCTCCATCCAATATCTCATCACAACAACACCCTTGGTCACCATGGGTGTTGTATGATGGTCGCTACTGGATTCGAATTTTAAGTCGATATTCTGTGCCACTTCGAATTCAACCTTTCCGGAAAGAGGATCTGCAGGGCTTCAAACAGTCCCTTTCAAAAGATGATAGGAAATCTCTTGAGAAGATGCTCAAGGAATTTGCACCAGGAAATATCCGATGGACATTACCAGCTGTTGTAGCCCTGCATGCTGATGGCTCAGAGAAGGTTTTGTGTTTGCCAACATTGGATTTTAGTACTCCAGAACCTGACCTGGAATGGCAAGTAAGATATAAAAAGGTAGACATGGATGATTTGAAACTAGATAAACGACTATCTGTATAGGGAGATAGAGAGATTTCATTATGGCCTACACTGCCTATACTAAAAACCATTGCTAAATTTGGAATAAAATGTGAAATTTGAGTATTTATATACCGACTAAGATGCAGGAGTCTCTTCCGGAAATGGTTTCTCATATTTAATGGGTTTTCGCCCATTACTCTTGTAATACAGCATCACATCCGCTCCCCCTTTCCACACATGAGCGCGAAGGGTAGCAAGACTCATCGTAATTGGTAATTTCTATGATTATCATTAGCGAAAAGAACAATATTTTATCTGTGGTTTCTCTGCATAATTTACCTGGTCATAGCAGTAAAGTTCAAGATATTCTTCTGGTTTCGGAGCATCAGGATCCGGTTTTTCTGGTGCTGCTTCAATGCGCTCTGCAACATATGCCAATATCTTCTTTACACGAAGCATTCTATTAGCATTTAATCGTGAGTTGCCATCAGGGCCCGCGATGCTTGGGAGTAGATCCTGCCATGGTTGAAGAACAAAGGAAACCTTTGAAGGTTCCTTTATTGGAATCCTGTTCTGCCTGAGGGTTAGAGATTGCTGGCGGGCTAGTTTTACTAGTAACATACCCGTAGTAGAAGGTCACCGAGCCACATTGGTGCATGTTCCTCAATCAAACTCGCATCCTCGCCAACTGTATCTACCGAACCCCTATATACATCGGCACTGCCACCTGTAGTCTCTTCTTGAATCATAATTGTGGTTTGGACCGGGAACTTTATTACTGGCGTTTCATTAGGCAGACTTGGGGTTATGCCACTTTCAACAGGCTCGTCAAGGTTTTCTTGCAGAGTTTTATCATATTCGTTCCTTATCTTTTGAATGACACCAAAAAAGCTGTCATCAACCTCTTTTTCGGTAGGTTCAGACGCCTCTGAGCCTTCCTCAACTGTTTTCTCCTCTACAGCAGGAGGCTTTTCGGCATTTGTAGATGCAGAGCGACTGAGCTTTTTACTACCGAATCCCATTCGAAACTTCTTACCGAATCTCCCTTCCTTAGCACCATTCTCTTTATCGGTATCGGCTGGAGACTTTGGTGTTTTGTCCTCGGGTGGCTCACCTGGAGCCACAGGGGGTTTGGCGCCGGCATTTGCATCGGAAGACAGCGGTGCGCTTGAGAAGTAGTCACCAGATCCGCGACTGGTCTGTGATTTAAGAGTACCATTTTCAGGAACGCCAGGCAAGTGATTCACTGCAGGAGTAGCAAGACCAATACCCATTCCTGGTGTAGTGGTGGTATGACCAAATCCATTCGCACGAGGCGTTGTTACAGAGTTGACACCATCTTCCCAACCCGATACTGGATTTGGTGGTATCTCAATAGGTCCTGGTGCATTGGCTCGTCTTTCTTGTTGTCTCTGTTTCACAACTTCGTTAAGCTCTTTTCGATACACTTCATCTCGCTTGATTTCTTCATCAAGAGTCTTTGCAAAAAGATATCGTAGCACCCATTTCCCCAAATTGACTAGCATAATGCCATCAGTAAATATGTCTAGCCAAAATATTAAAATGACTTACTTCTTTGATCTTCCCGGAATTCAACAGGTTCCTCTAATTGAAGTTCGTCTGCATACATTTCGGCATCAAAACAGTTATATTCCTCTAGCGTAACTGTGAGTTGACCTGTCCTCGTATCTATTGAACACCAGGGCGAGACAGCTTCCATGGTGTTAACTTCAGGCTCGATATCTTCAAGATGTCTCTTCCCAAACGATTGAATCGGTACGGACTATCTAAATTAGCAAGTTCCTAGGCCTACTGAGAATGATCCTTACCCTCAACAAATCCCAGAGTAAAGCATCTCCAGCGGTATCCAGAGTAAGGGCTCTCCTACGATCATTGAGCATTTTGTGCTTGACCAGTCCATGCAGACCTTCAATTGTTTCTTCTGGTAATGAATGGACTGGTTCAATGACAGATATATCAGAGTCAAGAGTTATCTCAGATTCTTTCAGAGCAGTACTGGCAGTTGATATAGTAGTTTTCGTTTCAGGATCGATAGCTGCCGGAGCCGGAAAAGTAGCAGTGTTTGAAATTCTTAACAATGACTTTGCGGGAATCTCCTTTTTGGATTGCCCATTTGACGCAGGAACAGAGATAGGAGGAGATAGTTGTTGAGGTCTAGAAGTCGCACTAGAAGCTCTGTGATGTCTGAATGCTTCGGGGAGCTGGATATCGTCTCCCGTGTCTACATCTGCCCATCGGTTGATAGAAGAACTTGATGTGGCGGTCCAGATATAACCTCCAGAGGCAAGAACTTTGTTAACTCCCTCGTTCTCTTGGGCTACAGCTATGGAAATCCCGTCATCCATCTCTCCAAGAGTGCCTCGGACGTCAGTCTTCACCACTAGACCCGACCGGTCGCAACTGTAGAACACGCCAAGGTCTGGGTCATCTGAAAAGAGACCCCAGACACTGTCGTTGTGCATTGTCAAAGTATGCATACACCTTCCCGCTGTAACACTCCATACCTTTACCGTCTGGTCAGAGCT
This sequence comes from Scytalidium lignicola, assembly GCA_002812745.2. Taxonomy (NCBI): domain Eukaryota; kingdom Fungi; phylum Ascomycota; class Leotiomycetes; genus Scytalidium; species Scytalidium lignicola. The sequence goes on from NCSJ02000076.1 coordinate 126,447, forward strand.
GGCGGTCATGATAGTATCACCTGCTTCGTTGACCAGTATAGCTCGCACATTGTCAGTATGGCCCACAAATTTCGTGATTCGTTTTCCAGAATTCGGATCCCATAGTCTGACAATTGACTCGGGTCCTCCGCTAGCAAGTATTGTATTGCTCACACTCAAGGCGTATACCGATCCCTTTTCGCTCTTTTCCTCGTCGCCGACCTCGATCTCCAGTTTCTTCCCAGCGCCATTGAGATCCCAGAGACAGATGCGACGATCCAATCCGCCCGAAGCTACCCAATCGGCATGGACATTCGGGGTAGCAACACACTTCACATAATCGGCATGCTGACCAATGGTATGCGGTGCGGCGGCCGTCTCGTTGGTCTGAGGTCGCCATACTCTAACAGTCAAATCAGAAGATGCCGACACTAGAGCTGTGTTGTTCTGAGCGAGCACAATGTCATTGATCCAGTGCGTGTGCGCCTGGGTCTGAGCCCGGAATGTGGTCTTCGCCTTTGGTTTCGCCGCGGGCTCAGGATCCTCTGGAGATGCGAAAGGATCTTCCTCAGCTTGGCCTTTCAAGTCAAGATGCAGGTCCCATGCGCAGATTACGCCATCTCTTCCTCCTGAGTAACTATGATGCCAGTTAGTAATTATCCCATTATGGACCTCTCTTAGAGACCGGCATCAGCTGATACCACTCACAGTATCGACCGGTCCTTATCAACGACAAGGCCATTGACACCTAATCGATGACCACCAGAAGAGTTTGCGAGTGGCAAGACTATCCATTGCGTGCTGGAGTTAGCAAGACTATCCCACTTATCACGATGTCGCTGTCGCTGTCTGTTCGGTACTGATTTGCGGCGGGGGATCAACTAGGGAATAAGTTACTGACCATAGCTTATCCGCTGTCGCGCCTTTTTGGCAGCCATATCAGCTGAGGGTATAAATCATGCGCATGAGCAAGTCGTGATACACGTTGTTCGCGATCATACAGCGCAACACTAGACAGGCGTGGAAAGGTGCTGTGAGGAGTTGATGGTGAGTTCGTTCAGACAGGAGGGTGCAGGCATTATTGGCGGGCTCTTGCTCCACAATATACGCTGAGCCGACAGCATACAGCAAGTGATTTAGCTCCTTGCTACGGGTCCCTTCTCCGCTCCTGCAGCGTGTGTGAACCCATGCTGCCCCGTGCTGCCCCAGGCACTACTGCTGACTAATAGCCGCGCCGAGTAAGTTAACTATCCTGACGTGGATCAGGGGCTGCAAGGCGTAGGCGCAGAAGGGGCCTCGGCAGCGTTTAACTAACCAGCAACAGCACTGAGGAAATCATCCGGGTTCGGAGCGCATAATTACATCAACTACTGGAAAAAAGACTCGTGAGAGCTACCCATTATCCAGTCTAATAGTGCATTTGATTATTAAATTATACAACTAGAGCTGTGCGCCTGGGTCAACACAGAACCTGGATCATGTTGAACATTGGATGTGACACATCTAGAATCATGAAATTCGTCTCTAGCCACAATTAGCCGCTATGTAAAGTCCTAGTTACCAGTACAGTTGGGTATCTCTCGTAATAATCCGCCTTGAAAACGCCTACAATGCATATTATGTTCAGTATGTTCAGTATGTAGTACCCCAAACCCCGCCGCCTTGGCCCCATGCAAACTCCTTTACAAAACCTCTATTAATCAAGATGGCCGCAATATTCCTCCGCTGCAGAGTCATATCGCGTTCTTCGTAACAAGATGTGTCGATGCCGCACGCCACGCAGAATGCATTCGTGCAGACGAAAACCCCGCAATCGTAGCCGTTGGTCTGCCGCGCACAGATAGTCCTGGGAACAGTCCATTCCTCTTCCACGTATCCATCTCCCAGCTGGCATTTGAGCCACTGTCGCATCAGAGAGATAAAGAAGGCCGGATCCCCCCCCATGCTGTCAAAGTATTCAATCGTTTTCGCGACCGGCCGAACTACGCCGAGTGTCCAATGTGCACCTTTACATATAGGCACAAAAACAGAATCAACCTGCAACAACGCCTTGCCTGCAGCTTTTTTCCTCTTCATCAGACGGTCGGTGCTATTGGGTCCCTTATTTTTCAGAGTCTCAAAGAAAAAACTATTATGTGCAATGAACTTCGGCACCGAACTAGGCATCTCTCCTAGCGCTCGCGCCTCTTCTCCAGCAGCCGTATTGGCTGCATCCACTATCCATTCGATATACGAGTTGATGATCTCATCGTTTAGCCAAGCGCGGTGCCCAAGCAGCGTCTGGAAATCCTTCAGTCGTAATTCAGTGCCACCAATCGATGTTGTAATCACGTCCTGTCCGTTAGACCATTCTGCGGCCTTTACTCGATCTTCCCATTTTAGACCGAGAGGTTGAATTAGAGCCTCCGAAGGAAATCGGCGATGCAGGCGGGCTTCTCTAGCTGCGCGGATTGCAGCTTCCCTCTCTTTTGCCTTTCTTTCAAGGGCATATTTTTCGCGCTTCTTGCTCATAGACACCGAAGGTCTAAACTTTTCATCTTCTGCTTCATCTTCGACTGTTAGAAGCAGCGATTTCAATCGCCCTTCTAGTGACTCTTTCCCACTAGGTTCTGCATGGCGGGAATATGTTGCAGATAACGAGTCAGGGACACTTTTTGATCTTGCCAAAATTTTGGATCCTTTATCGCTTGTAGACCTCATCTGTGACACAAGTGGCTGAGGAGGAGTACGCGACTCCACCACCGCCGTCTGTCTTTGCCGATATATTTCTCCATCTGCAGATAACCTCGGGGGCTTCTGGGTGATATCAATAGGGCTTTTCTTCTTAAGTAGCCCAGGCTCCGGAGGTATCCAGAATAGCTCATTTCGCGCCTGTATTTCGCTTTCTGTTGTGCACCCTGTGTAGTCAAGCGTCCCCACTCCCCCCTTTCGATACCCGGTTCCAATCGATTTAGATCTCTGTTTCGGTGGTTGATGCTTTTGCCGCTTGATCGAAGAGGCGCCATTCTCTCTCGGTTGTGATAACTGTACGCGTGTTTCAGTGATAACTATATAGTACTTCTATTAATAGTGTTCTTTACTGCGAACTGGAAAACTTACCCTCCGTAGTTCCATAACCCATAGTTGTGGACGCGCTACTGGAAAAGATGACTCCTCTAATCCAACCTAAAAGGCCTCGCAATGTGCTCTGAGTCTCCTCCACCATTTTTTGATTATGTACTGGCTGCGCTACCAGTCAGTTGATGCTAGCTATAATACAAGAATAGAGGCATAATACCTGCAAGATAGGAACTGAATTTCTGGTCAGTTCTTGCGAAGCTTTCCGCTTGCGACTGGTCATTTCGAAGACCTGACCGTACCACCCAACAGAGATGATAGATGAAACATCGAAGCACAAGCGGTAGAAATTTGGTTGATGTGAAGAATGTTTGCTTTGACGGTGAGTTCAAAGAGTCGAGATGATTCTGTATGTTGATCCGATTAACTAATTGGGGCGGCTGGGCTTCAAATAAGGTTGCCGAAGATTATCCGGATTACTTAAGCGATCTACCTGATGGCCATGACTAGAAAGAAAAAAGATAGACTTGAACAGCCGAAAGTCAAATATAATTGACTCTTAACTATTTTCTCCGGAAGCATTCATTAACAAGCAATCTTATGGTGACTTATGAATTATTTAGGCTTAATTTAGAGAGCAATTCGAGTCTGTATCAGATAAATAAAGTATATCTATGTACAGAGAAGGTATGTAGATATATATACTTTCTAACTATCCATTTCCTCAGCCATATCAATAAGGTTAAAATATGCGAAAACGTGCAGACCCAGAATTCATCGAAATATATATATAGACAGTAAAGCAATAATACACACTAATCATTTGTGCTCATGAAACCTATAACTGTGACATTGGCTCACCTAGCTTCTTCGTAGTAAAGGATCCAAAATATGCGTTGAGTGCTGCAACTGTTTCCGACCCTTCGACTAAGTTGACAACAATTCCAACGTATCCATCGGGTCTCACAACGACTATGCCTCCCTTCTCTTCGTCTAAGCCCATCTTTGCATGGGCAGCAGCCTTCGCGTCCGGAACCCTTGGATCCCAGATATCGTCCGCATAGATGTGGTCTCTATAACTAGCGAGCGGCTGTGGCACGTCCCTTGAAATCTCAATACTGCTCCTCTTGGCAGAAAATATGGTGCAAAACGTGTAGAAGTAGCTGTGTGGGTTGTGTCTCTCATGATATGACACTGACTCGATATCAGGGCGGAAGAATGATGTAAAGAAAGAGTTTTTCTTGTTGAGGTTCTGTGCAAAATCGTGAAGAGCCTGGCTGTTCAAGAAAGGCTTCCCTGCGAAAACATATATTCTGAAGGATCCATTGAGGGGAATTTCTTGTTCAAGATGCACGACATTGGCATCCACTACCCTGGTAACATTGGCATTTATGAGGATTCTCCCGGTACGGAGTTTGGTGCCTTTAGGATGTATTATGCTAGATTGGGCTGGGTGCGAAGGCGACCAGTTGAGAGTATTTGGGTTATAAGCAACTCCATAGCCACTTGTAAATTCACAAGATTCCTTGAAGGTTTTCACAAATGCATTTTCTTCTTCGCCTTCGGTTGTCTGGCCAGCCTTTTGTGCCGTTGCAGCCTGAACGTCTTTGGCTGCAGGAGGGCGCTGAGAGAAAAGCGCTGCATATTTAGCATCGAAGCTCAAGAGGTTTTCGGCAACCAATTTACGTTCTGGCTCATAGGAATGGAGGAGAGATCGATCTGCGAAGCCCGACTCAACGTGATGGATTTTCCATGCCAGATTCAAGGCATCTAAGAAAGCCGTGTTCATTCCTTGTCCAGCTTTGGGCTACTTTTTTTCAGCATGGCTTATATTCAAAAGAGATGTGATTACTTACACTGTGGGTATGGCATGCATCACCACCCATGAATACTCTATGATCAAGTGTGTATTTGTCTGAAATACCTTGCCCAATGGGATATACGGAGTACCATTCAACACGTTCCCATTCAATTGTATATGGTTGGAGAATTCGCTTCGCGGAGGCTTGCACCTCCTCTTCCGTGGCCGTTTTCCGTGGATTCCAATCCGGATCGGTCGAAGACGCAATTTGTATGTACAAACGTACAAGGTTGTTCTCGCGAGGAATTACCATGATAGATCCGTGCTCAGAGTGTATTGTGCATTTCATCTGCCCCCAGAATTGTTATTGTAGTTCTCCCGTAACAATGGCACCAATTACTAACCTTAATATCAGGGAAATCCGTTCTTACAACTCCATCCATGACACCCCAAACATGAGCAATTGGGTCTTTGTGTTTTATGCCGATTTTCAGTTGTTCTCGCACGAATGATCGCGAACCTTCGCCACTAAACAGGTACTTTGCTCTTACAGTCTCCTTGGCTGATCCGTCAATGTGCTCTATATTAACTTCCACTGGGTATTCGGGGTCCTCTTTCTCGTCTGTTTTGAAGCCCTTGATTGTCCATGGCCTTTGAATCGTCAATCCATTCTTTTCTAGATCATCAATGAACACTCTTTCAATCATACCCTGGTGAAGAAGAGTGGTGAAAGGATATCTAGCGTCAATAAAACTCGGGCAACTCGCCCATGTGCCTGTCCGATGGATTCCCGTGCCAGTATTGACGGGATCCCAAAAGGCCACCTCATAGACTTTAGCAGGTTGATTTGCCATTATAGCCGGTTTTAAGCCCATGTTGCGCAAAAGGTCTAGTGAACGCGGTTGAATTCCATCTGCCCGACCAGTTTTTGTCGGCTCCGGCCGATTGTCGATATGCTTGATTTTGTAACCCCATCGTGCTAAACAGGTCGAAAGCATAAGCCCAACAGGCCCGGCACCGATGATGACAATGTCGTACTTATCCATGGTGGATGATTGAAAAGAAAATATAAAACGACTCTTGACTAATTGGTGGTATCTAGGAAACAAACAACTTTTCGAGGAGGATCTAGAAGTGGGATATCTGTGGCTTCAATCAAACATATTGAACGGAACTGTGGGAATATCCACGCTTTTGTATTTCTGATATACTGGGGATAGATCCCTTGAGGTCACGGAGGAGCTTCGGAATGCTTGACGGCAATTGGATCGGCGGTGGAAACCATCCTGCTGCGACATGCCTCTCCTAGATACCGAGAAGCCATTGCTGAAGCCGTTGTGTAAGGATTGATGGGTACCGGAATAACGTTGCGGCACTGATGCGGGGAAACTGTGAGGGACGAGCCAGTCGAAAGGGTGGCGAGCTTTTCATCCAGTACTCTCGGCTTCGAGATCGGGAAGTGCTGGGGAAGCTTTAGGCTGCATCTGGTTAGCTCGAACGTGTGCGTGGTCCCATGGGGCCTGAGGAGACAGGCCACGCTGACTGAACTGTGGGGCATGTTCCTCCAGTGTGTGATGCCGAGCGTATATCCGACTTAAATTCCGCAGCCCTCTTCCGGATGGAATCAAAAGTTTCTATCACCATTGTTTGTGATCATAGACCACGAGGTATGTAATATGACGGGTATCAGGCAAGGCACAGAGGTAGGCCTCTTCTCTCGCTGGGTTGTCCTGTCTCTATCGGCCTTCAATTCCGGTCGTGGATTTTGCAAAGCTTGGAAGTTCGTCACATACGTTCAAAAGCAATGGTGCAAGGGGAAGTCCTCTTGAATACTCCGGTGACCTGATTGGGCTTAAGTTATACATCATAAGCTTATGACTGTTTTATACTAGAATTGTAGTCTTCTTATTATTATCGCTCTTGTCTTTTGCTACGAATCTCTTAAATGGAATGCTACCCAGGATCTTATGGTCTTGTGTCCATCTCTAGATGCCCAAGGAGTTACATTGCTCCTGCTATTGATATAGTCATCATGGCAGGTCATAATCTAGGAGGCAAGCTAAAGCTCAAATAAAACCCATTCAGAAAAGGTAGGTATATTCTAGGGAAGTATATATATCCAAAGTGATTTGGAATTTCAGGGAGAATGTCCTTTTGTACCTCAAGAATATATATCATCATTAGCTCTGTGGAGCGTGCCTTGTCCTATTTGAAATATTCGTGTTGCACGTGAGAACGATGAATGACGCGCTATTGACTCTGAACAATACCATCACAACCACAATCGAAGCTCGACTGCATAATGTCGATTGATCTTCTCTAACTACAATGAATCAAAACCATGGTTCCGTGTTGAAACGCTCTCCATCTCCTGTCAAACCTCTTCGAATTTACAAACACGAAGGAGACTCTCAACGCGGAAGTCACTTGGGCGAAACAGATTCAAGTCCTTCATCATTCCCTCCTCGAACGTCTTCTCTCTATAGTTCTGAACAAAAACTGAGTCCTGAGATCTTTGTAGAGATTCCGGGACAGGAGAAACCTAGCGCCAGTACTCCTAGCTACTCAGATCTATCAAATCTTGCCTTGCAAAAAGGTTCTGATAGTTCTTCAACAGTTATGGGTGACTTCATACCAATCGATTACCAAGATATCAAAATGCATCCGCTCCCAGAAGAGGAAGAGCGGGCATTTACACAGTAATTCCTCACGTTCACTTTATCTGTTGAGAGTGACTAATGTTTTTAGGGTTCTAAATCGACGCAAAGCCCCGGCTATGAATCCTTATGAATTCGATCCCAACTCTCCTGATGTTGATAGGAACCAACACACAAGGTTCTCTGACTTTATAGGTAGATCTCGTGGTCTTTCTAACCCACGACCAACGCAAATCACGAATTCTCACTCCGAGGCAAGTTGTCTGCTAATGGGCCTGAGTCCTGATGAGGGTGTAAAATACTCCATCAAGTCACACGGCATTGGTCTACAACGGAGCGAGTCTTCGCCAAACCTTACACCCGGTCTTTTTGCTGCACGTCATGAAAGGACCACAGCTACCACAGGTTCGTCTCAACTTTATTCAGGAGAGAAATTATCAAGATCTCCATCCCGACGTGGATGCCAGCGTGGTGAAGAGATGCTCCATCACGAGGACGAGGAAACTGAGGATAGGGCTAGTTCGCACTCACGCGGAAGGGTCCCAGTGCTAGCCCAACAGCCAACCTCGATAGCATCTTCTCCTTCTCGTCTACCTCGTCAAGGTCATTCTCAAGACAAGTCTTCCAGGCTCTCGGACCATCGCCATTCCATTACTAAAGAACTTGAAGATCTTGCTGAACATGATGAACCTGAGAGCATAACCGACTTTTCGCCTATACTTAGCTGGCCGCCAACTCCTCCTCCTAGGAGATCACGATCACCAATGAAAAAAATGTTCGGAGAACATGGATGGCTGGGATACACACCTGATGTCAAAGACGACCAGAAGATGACCAACAGTAGTAGCAATCTCAGGCGGAAGGACCTGTCTTCTGTGCACAGAAAGACAACGATGATTGAAAAATTACGCAACAAGCTTGAAGAAATTGTAGGTTCTGCTCACCCTCCAACTTGGACTTATTTTTGACAAAACAATGTGGACAGGCTGAAAAGGCAGATATGAGTCCAAGTAAGGGCCATTTTCGATCTGAGAGTGGAAAACATTCAATGGCACCATCGGCTGTTCTATCCGTTTCAGTCGGACCACCTCACCAAGCTCGAATGTTCATGGAGATGGAGCTCATGATCATTCATACGGCAAACACATTTCTAATGAATGAATTTAGCCATGGCCGGTTTGTCGTTGAAACTCTAAAGAAGACAGTGGACTCTTGGAAGCGCGCCGGTAGGCCAACAGTAATTGAATTCATGTATGATCAAGCAACTCAACGAGACCTTGTCGCAGCAAACCAACACAATTTCCGGTTTCATAGTATTAGGCCAACTGACAACGTCCGGGTTAGCTCCATGCTTTATAATTGGAAGCAAGTCGCAAGCACTATGGCAATTCGAACATTTTGCGCTGCGGACACTGTTATTTTAAAACTCATCTTTGATATCGAGCAGATTCTAGAGCTCCTTGGTGCTGGGCATCCCATTATGCTTAGGCTTCAGCAGATTCGCGCCGAAGTCAACGAGCTAGTTAGTTTTGCAAACAAAAAGAAAAGCAATCTAACAAATTCCAAATCTGCTCAAGATACTCCAGAGAACAATACAACCCATCCTTATGGTCAATCGTTCTACAGTTACCTGTTGGAAGAGTAACCATTTTGATCTAGCCATTGTACTTGACGCTCATGAGACCAACGCAATTTGCGCTTCAAATTTAGAGCAGATAAAGGTTGCTAGCTTGGAAACTCTCTACCAACGAGCAATTGTCTTGTCTCTGTCATGCTGCTAACATTCAACCAACCATAGTGTTTCAGTTCTCTTATTTCCTAGCACTTCGCATTCTATGCAGACATCTTAATTTATTCTGCAAGATTTGTCGGTCAGTTATGCGATAGGCTTCAGTGTCCTCCCTAATATTACTGTATCGATTTAGTAAGGTTGAGAAAGAGGTCCAGATAACCCTAGATCTCTCTACTCTTCCCGCCTGTAGTTTTATGCCAGGCAGGAGAATTGAACTAGACGGAACAGGAATTTGAGACGTGGAAGCCCACGTATCCCTTTGTGGCACACTGTTTTCCGGATGGACCAATTCTTGTTGATTTCTTTCCTTTATAGTCTGTGTTGTAAGATATAAATGGTAGCACAATTGAAATCATGAAATAAACTGGAGGTTGTCTTAAGAGTCTAATGCCTGAGGTGTGAATCAGTAAAGTTACTGGTATGCGCCTCAAAGTGCAGCCACAACACGTCATTGCGGCAGCTGAAGGCTTTCACGTGGGAAGGTCAGTTGCCAACCAAACGACTCGAATAGTCAACTCTCCTTCACCGCGTCATGTCTGGCTGCCACAGGCAGGCAAGTCTCCGGCCGAAATGAGTTCATCTTTCTACTATTAGTCTCCCGTTGTGATATTTACTACGTGGAGACTACCTAACGCTGCTGGCACAGAGTTGACTTTGATTATACAATAGCACAGCAAGATGTCCAATGCAGGCCATATCCATCCCTCAACTCACCGGACAACACGTCCTATCCGTGCTCCGGACCTCCAAAATGACGATGACATTCCTGAGCTCAAAGCACATTTCTTCTACAGCTCGCCTCTCTCCATCGACGACCCTCTCTCTGCCATACCTAGTCCAGTTGCATTCGATGGAAAACCCACAAGACATCCTCCAAGGCCTTTCTCTCCATACGACAACATTGCTCTTGAGAAGGTTTGGCTAAACTTTGCTGATAGAAGTTGCAAGCGCCATAGGAAACAGACATCGAGAAAATCGTCGACTTCTCACAGGAACGTTTCGAGTAGTGATCCTATCGGTACGGACAGTACTTCTGGGGGAGAAAGTCCAGGAAATACTATCACCTCCAAAACTTCCACTGGAAGATTTGGTGAACAAGCTGAGCCTAGAGAAGACCTCGATGGCTCCCCAAAGGAGACACAGGAGCTCGAGACACCCTGGTTCAAAACAGACAAAACACTTAGGACAGAGCAAGGAGACGAAGCTAGGAATAACAACAGTTATATTTTCGACGGCTCCGCTGGGTCTGCAGAACAAGGAACTATTCGAAGTCTCAACCAAAACCCTCCTTATTCCAAGAATATAAATCCTTCCTCTGGTCTTCAAATTAATGAGGCTGGTACTACTGGTCTCCCTTTCCTGAGGGCTCCATCACGGACGTCAGTTCCGCTCTCGACATCGCTTAGCTCACATACTGCTGATGAATATGAAGATCAATCTGCCGCAGGCTATCAGAGGGATTTAAATAATAAGCAAGACTCTTCTACATCTCCGAGTTCCGTTTGGCCCGAAATGGTGGCCGCCGATGTACCAGTCGGTGTATCCAGGCTTCACCATGTAGAGTTGCCGTCCTTAATAATGAAGCCAATTTATTGGTCTCCTGTTCATGATATCGCAACTGTCACACGTGGTACTTGGTTCTACAAAGACATACTTTTCCCAGTCGAACCTGCGGTGGCAAATCAGCTCGAGATCGGATACAGAGAACTTCGACCTTGGTCTCAAACTTGGAGAGATGAGCTAAATAGTGCGATGGAGGTAGGCGCCGCAGGTGAGGAGAAAGTGGCACACCGTCTATGGCCAAGGGACACTGACAATATGACAACGGCTACTTTATCTACTGATCCGTCTTGTGCAGCTAGTTGTTTTCACGGCGAGGCTGCAGCTGAGGGTAAAATAGAGGTCGAAAACTTGGATAAAAATATTCAAGACAACGCTCACAGCCGTAGGCGTTACGCTGAATGTCAGGTTATATACAGAGATTTTAAAAATGCCTTTATCTTGAAGCCAAGCCTTCAGCCCTCTGCATATTACGGCAGAAAACCGCTGCAAAAGATAAAGAAGGGTTTGCCAGTGGGTATCCATGTTGTCCGCGGCCTCGATTGGACTTCCTGGGAGAAATTATACCCTCCTAAAAGGACCACTGCAGCTGCTAAGCTCAATACTGGAATCGATAGCTTTATTGGAGAGCCAACCTTACAACCATGCGGGAGAGAAGATAGGCCGAAGGTCACAGATCTTATTCTTGTTATCCATGGAATTGGACAGAAGTTGTCAGAGCGTGTAGAGAGTTTTCACTTTACTCATGCCATTAACTCATTCCGCCGGTCAGTCAATCTTGAGCTCAGCAATGAGGGTGTACGGCGTGTGCTTCGAAAAGATTTAGGAGGAGTGATGATCCTTCCAGTCAACTGGCGATCGAATCTCTCATTCGAGGATGGAGGCCCAATGAAGAGGGATGATAAAGAGCGTGCGAGTTCACATTTTTCGCTCAAGGACATTACGGTTGATACTATACCAGCGGTTCGCAATATTATCTCGGATGTCATGTTGGATATTCCTTTCTATATGTCTCATCACAAACCTAAGATGATACAAGCTGTGATTAGTGAAGCGAATCGCGTTTATCGTCTATGGTGCAAGAATAATCCTAGGTTTCACCAAGAAGGCCGAGTACATATTATTGCACACTCTCTCGGGAGTGCCATGGCACTCGAAGTTTTAAGCAAGCAACCCACATTCGTCCCACGAATAGACCTTGAAGGCACGGAGATCAATAGGGACTATTTCGACTTCTCAACTACTAATCTTTTTTTTGCTGGCAGCCCAGCTGGGTTTTTCTTACTCCTTGATAGAGGGAAGTTACTACCAAGGAGGGGCCGGAAGAAGCCCGGTGCAGAACCTGGTGATGACACTGATGGAAATATCGTTGGAGATGAAGGCACTTTTGGTTGCCTTGCGGTTGATAATATCTACAATATTATGCACTGCAATGATCCAATTGCTTACCGTCTTAACGCGACGGTGGACCCGGTCTATGCCGCTACTTTGAAGAATGCATATGTTCCAAGCGCCAAAGCGGGGTTTTTTGGAACAATTGGTAATGCGATGAGATCCCTCACTCCTGGAGCAGCGTCCGCTACAGAGGTTGCAGTTGGGCAGGTTCCTGTGCCAAGTTTGGTAACTCGCCTTCCGTCACAACTTGAATTGGAAGTTCATGATTTTACACGAGAGGAAATTGCCGAGAAGAAGTTCTATTTGCTGAACGACAATGGCCAAATTGACTGGTTCTTGAGTTCCGGAAGAGGTCCTCTAGATATACAGTATATTAACATGTTAGGAGCTCATAGCAGCTACTGGATAAGTCCCGATTTTGTAAGAATGGTTGTGACAGAGGTCGGCAGGAAGCCGGGTAGGAATAACACCTTTCCTAATATGCGGAAAGCAAAATCCAAGGTCGATTAGAGACTCGTGTACTGCAGAGGCAGTGGTGGCGCACATATAGAGGGATTAGGCATTTTAAGCATACATGTAGGGTCGTTAGAAGCTGTGTTAATATCGGTATATTTTTGGTATATGTGGGGTTTAGGACAGTCACTTGGACATCTCTTGTCATGTTACTCTACGGGAAGGAGTCGGGTTTATTTGGCAAAGTGCTTGCTACGATACCCATGTGGATATAGATTATTGGCATATGATTTTAGATCCTTCGTATAATATTTAATAGTACTATTCTGTGAATGAATAAAACAAGAGTGCTAATATTCTGTTTCATTTGATGTGAAAATCTAGTGTATTTCGCTCCTTTACTTTATGATTTAAGTGAACCAGCTGTTGTTGTACCTGCCAAGGAATACTGCGGTCCTCCCGATCATCCTCGGTCCATTAGGACCTTGTTACCCCACGATTTGACTTTAGAGCCATTGCCACCCTGTCAAAAGCTTCACTGTCTAGAGAATCTAGTGGTCAATTCGCAAATTATCATTACGCAAAGCAGTAGCTCCAAAGATAATATCGAACGGAGAGTGAGAAGAATTACAAATATGGCGTTGGCCAAGAAAATCACACTTTATGTAGACACTGTTTCCCCGTTTTCCTATATTGCTTATTACATTTTGCGGGTAAGTTGCGAAAGTCGCATACCTTGAGATACGATACGTATAACTACAACTTTCATTAATAACGTATATGAAACCGTGAGAATTCTTGTGGCTCAATCTATCTCATCTATTGGAGCCTAGAACACTTTATTAGGAATTTTCTTAAGCCCTCCTAGTCGTCATAGTATTAGATGTCTTAGCTAACAATTTGGCCTGTATAGCATGACCCGATATTCTCGAAGGTAGAACGTACATACGTTCCTATATTACTCGGAGGCGTGTTCAAAAAATGCGGTAATACCGCGCCAATCAGCATTAAGAGTAAGTCGTGATTTCAAGTACATGTATGATTGATACAGAGGGTTAGAGACAGGCTGATATGATTACTGATCTACGGACATGGAATCACTTGAGTCCTCTCTATTTTACGGAGGATAGTCGAGGATAAAAGTGCAGTAATTAGTAAAACGAGCTCAAGGCTGAACTTTCTCCAGACAAAGACAAATGGGTCGACAAGGAACGCATTCGCTGGACTCGTCTCTTCAAAGTTCCAATATACGACAGGCTTCCAACTGACTTCCCGCCTATGACAGTCACTATCATGCGAGCACTGTGTGCCATCACGTTAATTCACCCAGGACAGGCTGGTCAAGGAATTTTGACTAAGGCACTGGATAGTCTGTATCAAGCGTACTGGGTGGATAACCGACCAACCCAGAATAAAGAAGTCCTAGTAGAGGTTCTATCAGAAACTCTAGGTCAGGAGGAAGCGCAGAAAGGTGTGTAAGGCTTTATCTGATCATCCGTAATCTGCATTGTGTTGCTTTGAAGAACGATTAACCCAATTTTTTCAATTACAGTTATGACAGCGGTACCTAATGAGGGAAAGGAGCTTTTGATTAAGAATACAGACTTGGCATTAGCCGATGGTGCTTTTGGGTTGCCCTGGTTTGTAGCAACGAACGAAAATGGCGACAAGGAAACTTTCTGGGGTGTTGATCACTTAGGCCAGGTAATCGAGTTCCTGGGGTTGGATCATCCAAAGACAGGAGGATGGAAGGCTCAACTGTAGGCATCATTAGAGTACATTTGGGTGTTAATTTACTCGTCTGAGAGTCAACGATTATTATACACAAAGAGAATAACCCGAACTTGTCCCTTGTGAGATGTTATCCTGTACGATAATCTTATTTAGGCATATCCCCTATGTGCGAATTAGTAGAGTATCGCACTCAAGCAATGATCCATGGAATTTCTTTTGGAATAGCTCTTGCTTACTATAGGTAGCCTATCTCTTGAAGGAAATATGCGTGCGAATAGCACAAGAGCTGCTGACTGCTGTTTCTTACCTCGTACTCTTTTCAAGGTCACCGCACACGACACTGCCTTATCCAAACTGCAGTCAGCACCTAATACAGACTGGGTCAACTCATCTCTCACAAACCCAACTCGAACCATTCGTTTCTCGTCACTAGGAATAGAAAAATTTTAATTATTTCTCACCAACCGAGCCTCTTAATAGCCTTTCATTCTTTAAATTACACTCAGTAGCGTCGTTCGATCTCAAAAAANGTCGATGATCGTCTTAAAGCAGTATATGGAATCATGTATCCTACCTCCTCTCGCAATGAGACTGAGATGATGTGGTGAGCCTCACATAAGGAATGCTGTACACTTTGGCAAAGGTCAAGCGATCCAAATAGTGGGTATTTGAACGTCAAAAAACAAATCTGAGCAGTCTTAGTACCGTTTAATTCAGAATCACTCCAGGATTTTTTTAATGCACTTTTTTTTTTGCTAGGCAATCGTTGTAATAAAAGATATAACCTATCTTATCCTCAATATGTGGTCGAACCAGCTCCTTCGAATCCGCTTCTTCGAGGCTGATGGGCTTCAGAGCCTAAAGATTCATTTGATGTAATGGATCAATATATATATATACCAGCAACGTATTTCTTTGCCTCCCATTAGGAAACCCTATAACACTAAATATAAATAAGTAGTTTTTAAAGTGGATCACGGCAAAAAATACAGTACTATTCCTGGACAGGAGATGATGCTTCACCGTTGCCTAAGCGTAAGCACAAGGCAAACAGCTATTAAGAATAGATAGATTTAGCATCCTTCGATTTTCTCATTTTCTCATTTTCATCCGTCTATTATAGCCTCTTTGTGTAATTAGTTCTCATACTTGCCCGACTTCTATCCAGCTTTCTGAACCGGCATCGCCCGATAGGTGCGAGGATAAAGAAGCAAAGTTGCTATGAACATAGTAACTGCTATTACGCATAAGATCGTAGTAAGGGGGGGAGGGGGGAGAGATAAGTGACCACTAATGATCAGAAGAAATGAATGTAACCCCCTAGAAAACTATACTTCACCTACCTTCTCAGGTGTCCTGAGATACAACGGCAGCAGTCCTTCATCCTAGCTACCGTGATAGCAGGCCAATTCACCCGGTGTAGAAGATAATGAGACAAGAGCACGGATGTGACCCCGCCCAGATTTTCGTAGAAAAGGATGGAGAAATGCAAGTTGTGTCACACACTGTTACATCCCCAAGGTATAGCAATGAATTGTCATGCTCATGAGCCCGCAGATCCCGGACGAATTGCAGATGGACTCAACGTATTGAGATTGGAGCAGACTGGTCAAAATCTGCTCAATCTATGCAAAGAGTGGGTGTTCTCGGAAACCACTTCAGGTTTTATTGGCCCTCCCTTTCCTATGGATCGCCATACTCTTCTCCTTTCTCGGAGTTTTCCGCCATAATAGGTGGTGTGTATATGCAAGAAAGCATATGATGGCACAGGATACTACAGATTTGTGAGTGGCGACCAGTAAACCGTGAGTAGCGGGTGGTAGCTGGGCTCTTTAGGCTGCAAGTCTGAGCCCATTGCAAGAGCTCTAGTGCTCGGCCTTTGCATGTTGGTGGCGTGGACTAACCAGTCATGTGCGTAAAGAAGACTTGTGAGAATATGATTGCACGTCCCTTTCCACCCTTTCCATGCAGGATTAGGGGATGACGGACCGATATCTGAACCCTCTGGTGTTGGGCAAGGAAGTTTTAACATACTCGCTTCTGTTGAACGTGTTGGAAGTGAATGGCTTGCCAAGGGCCATCTCTCCGCTGCCAGCAAGACTTATCGTGTATGGACAAGAAAGCAGCTAGTCTCACATCGCCCGGAGGGTCATCTCCTCTCAAGGGCTAGGAACTAAAATACCTGGCTGAGAACGGAGCCAGGATAAGATAGAGCCTATAAAGTGTCATGATTTGGATGACAGTTAGGAGGGACCACAGCCGGAAGATGGCACACTTGTGGCCATCCCCCTTCCTCCAACGGCAGTTGGAAAGCATGTTCCTGGTGGTACAGCCTTGAACCCTGTTGCCGAACGAATGGAAGCAGAATGAATAGCCCAGCCAGGTAATGGTTGAGGAGCCGAGCTGTATACCTTCGTTGACATACCACCACCCTTACTCATCGAAGTACTTGACTCAGAGCAGAATGCGGCAATGAGACCAACCATGAGCTCAAATATTGGAGAATTAAGATATGATCCCGGAAGAAAGAAGCAAGCGGTTGCGACTATCTACCGAGAGAGGCGCGAGGATAGATGAAAAAGGAGGGTAGGTGTTGGATGGTTGGCGCGAGGAGGCCATTCACAACGGCCCTCTAGGCGCCCAAGCATACACGCACGGTGGCTCTCTCAAATTGACGTCTCCACAGTTCGACTTAAACTAAAAACAGCAAGAAGAAGAGAAGAAAAAGAGACATAGGAACATAGAAACATGGTTTGATCTAGTTACCTTGAAGAATTGAGTTGGATTGGGTTGAGCCATGCTTAGGAAATTCTGCAGTGGAAAGAGGTGGTGTTCGTCATCTTTGTTACGTGAAAGGCTTTAGGCGTTTTTCGCTTCTTCCTGAAGGTCCATCATGATGAAGCTTCAAGCGCGGGATGGCCCAGCAAAGAATGGCTCGAGAATCTCATCCACGACGCCGCAATTCTAGGATCAAGAAGCCCATTCGCATGGCAATCATAGACGTTGCCTAGAATCATGATAAACTACGTACAGTAGTACCGTACTACCAGCACAAGCCATGAATTGTGCAAGCCGTCGGCTTTCGCGGCTTTCTGCGCGTACGCGACCCATGCAGCTCGCAAGCGCCGTGGTGCTGACGAGGTTGATCAAGTAGACGCTGACCGCTGTACACGTACTCGTCGAGTAGGCAAGGGACCTTTAAACGGGTGGAGGAGGCTCGTAAGCTCGTAAAGGAGGCCGCGTGCCTACGGTAGAATCGCCCCGCGATCCTCGTATCTGGGTTTAAAGACAAAGATACGGAGTAGGGTGACAGATGATCGGGCCTTGGGAAGAGAGATACAACCCAACGAGAGTTTCGAGAGGAACAGGGAGGGTGAGAAAAGCAGTACTGTAGTTACCACAGTACAAGGATGATGAATCATCATCCTGACATCCTGACATTTCCGGCGTTGCATTCTCGGTGGCTCATTGCTGGAACTGGTTCTGATTGCAGGCGGAGAAAGGTGGCAGCGAGAAGGATATTTTGGAGGCTATGGCGGCTCTAGTAAACAAAAACCAAAAATAAAAAATAAAAAATAAAAAATAATAATAAACAAGAAAGTTAAGACACGAGACGCAAGCGAGTGCGAATGCGAAGAGGCCCCAGGAACGAAGTCGAAGCCCCCCTGACACCTTCGCTCTCGTATAGTACACAAGGTCTGAGCCAGCTCTCCCTTTGCAAACCCAATGCGGTAGGATAACGCGCTTGTTCAGGAACCGGAGTTTGGCGCAGGCAACGCGGGGGAAGCAAACGGAGCCCCGTAGACTACGTAGTGCTACCCAGAGTACGGACTTCGGATTGCTCAAGGTCCCGTCCTCCGTGAGTCACGTAAGCAGTCCCAGCGAACAGAATTGAATGCTGACAGCTAGGGCATGGCCAATGCCACGTTTGAGTCTGGCATGCACATCTGGGTCATGACTAGTGCTTACTGTTCGGGAGTTTGACTTCGGGGCTGGTTGCAGAACCTTTATTATTTTTATTCTTATTTTTTGGGCTTTCCGCACAGCACACTCCACGGGGGGGACAGGGCTGAAAAAAAANGGAGCACAGCATCATGTTGCACAAACACCAATGCACTCTCCCAGACACGCATCGGGTGGGAACGATACAGAACACGACCAAGTGGCTGCTGATAAGCTTCCACCGGAGACGTTGACAGCAAGTCATTGTCCTGCTTTGCTCGATCTCCCGCCATCTGGAACGCCTCGAGCCGTGAGCCCGTTCGGCAGCTGGGCCCCTTGGTTGCAAAAGAGAACCAAGAGCCGACAAACAAGGTGGTGTGCGCCTCTTCTCTGCCTCATCCTCTTTTTTTCCCTCGTCCGGGTCAGACCCCTGCTCCTGAGCTCTGGGATTGCTCTAGGATCAGGGCTGCAACTGGGAGCATGCAACGTTGGATAGTCCTCGGGCACGACCCTGCCCCGTCAGATCGGTAACTTTGCTGGGTGGCATTATTTCCAGTTAAGCCACTTCAGCCCCAGAACGCCACCACTACCACCCTGCCGCACTATGAAACGCGCGCGGCTAAATCCCTACTGCCAAGCCGAGGGCATTTTTGAGAGCCGAATTTACCGCCAGTAGAGCTTGTGCTGCATGGTGGCCTGGTGGCCTGGTGGTCTGGCTGTCTCGTCTGGGTGGCTTGGGGTGGCTTGGGGGGCTTTCGCTCAGCCCGAATCCTTCTTTTTTGCGGCTGCTGTCCTGGTACCCGTCCTCCGGTGCGCACAAGCATAATTTCACCATACCCGTCCCACGCACCCACCAGCTCGAAGATTGCGCACTTTTTGTGTACAGTACCATCCATCTACAAGAGTAAAAATGCCTGCCTGGGCCTCCGTATTGGCCATCCAAAAGCCTGTAAACTGCAAGCCTTTTATTATCAGGAACCGAGCTTAAGCACTCTCCCACGACACAACCCTGACCCGGCCTTGATCATATGCTCCAAGAAAAAGAGGGATACCGGTATCATTTCGACTGTTTTGGGAATGAGAGACTTTTCGAGACAGCAAAAAAAAAAATGTTGGACCCTCAAATGCAATTTGCTATGAACCCGAGGATGGGGAACCCGGAATCCCCGAACTTCGCGAACAGGCCAATCAACCTTCATCCTTCCGTTGCCTTTTTCTCGGTCTTGGGTCCGCACGCGAACAATACCGTCATAGAGGCTAAAATTCGCTGGAGAACAAAGCGCGGCACGCCACGGGATCTTTCCATCCGCGATGATCGTAACTACGTGCAATAAGAATGGGCTCTACTTGTATACAGTTACATGTTCGGCTGGCTAGCAGAGCGACAGGTACAAGCTACAGGAACGGGCAGGTCATAATAATGGGGAGGTGCGGGCCAACCTGAGAAACCGTCCAGTCCCTATCATCGCCCCCCCATCCACCATATATTTTTCATTGTACTGGGGGTTTTACGTACAGAAGGCATGCACGCTAGTGCCGAGATTGCACTTGTGATGCCCAAGAACAGTAACAACGGACACCGAAAAGGAAGAAGAAAAAAATCACGCAGTGCTGTCCGGTGCGGTGTATTGTTCTAGACAACAAGTGCCAAGACAGGAAACTTAAAAAAGAGGATCCCTAATGTACTGTACAAAACATAATTACTGTGTACACACTTTAATCCAGAAAGTTGCTTGCTTGCTGACCATAAATGCATCTAGCACGGTCTCGAGTCGGCCCTCCCTCTTCTATAATTGATACACGTGTACCATCCCAGCATTTTACTGTAAAACGAAAATTATTTTTCTTTTAAAAAAGAAGGCGTAATTTTAGTCCCTCATCTGAATTTGCCTGACTTTGTGCAGAAAGTTCTGCGTCGCGGCCTGTCTTCTGAATTCTACACCCAACACGCACGCACACACGCACACACCCCTCCCTCGTTCCCTCTCATTGCTCTTTGGCCAAAACTCCCTTGGGGACGTTTTATTCCCGGAGAACGACCTCAAGCCCCAAGTTCCTCATGACTGGGTGGAGTAATCCGCCCCTCCCCTCGCCCGCAGAAGTAGCGCGAGGTTAGCCGCTGGCCTTACCGAGCTCTCGTTAACCTTTTCTCTTGAGGAACGGACTGACGACTCCTTGAGCAAAGTTAGCAAGGGGTTCCTGGGACACCTGATCCAACCCCTGATCCGAGCCTCTACCACCCTGACTAGCCCGTCTTCGTTCTTTCTCTCTTTTCGGCTCTTAGCTATCAAACGGTCGCTCAACACTAGCTTAACACCCGAACAGCTAGCAAAGAAAGCGATTGCGTGGTCTCTTTTCGTTCCTTTCTTCGGCGGAATCAAGGAACGGACGGTCACTTGGAGATCTGCTTGGCGCAAGAGTAGCAACTAATGACTGCAACATTATTGCACCCTCTCACAGGATCTACATACGATCTCCGTTAGGGACTGCCCCGGCTTGGGCAAGTAGGACAAGGAACACAAATTTACTGTAATTATGGGCACTGTCAACCCCAACCAAAGATTATTACAGCATCTGTAACACTATTTCATTCCTGTAGAGCATTCATAAAAAGCATTGGTTCTCTCTACATGACAAAGATTTGTGCAAACGGTAAACCCGACCGAAGCATTCGAAATCATCAACGTCCCTTTTGCTCCCCCTCGTGCCAGTCTCGGCTGCCAAGAGCTGCTGTGTTCCCATTGCTCCAGAACCCCTGCAAGCGAGACCATGGAGGCTCCCTCATTCGCCCTTTTGCCGTAGCGTGAACGTTGATACCCCTTGCTAATTCCAAATTCCAGACACCCAATGACCCTTTCCTTAAACCCCCGGACATAACGGTACTGTATCAGACAGGACCGCACAAGCATACCTTCCAGCCGGGGCCTCTCCCTTAAAAAGTAAGCAACGCCAATAAACACCCCGAATGCCACCCTGTGAAGGAAAAAAAGGAAAAGAAAAAGGGAAAAAAAANTTCCGAAGACTGGAAAATGGAAGAAACAAGAAAGGGTGAAAATAATAAATTAACAACAAAAAAATATGTTCCATAAAATTTGATATCCTGAAGCTTGGACACATAATGAGCACTTATGTTGCAGCCGGTGTCGAAGAGAATTATTCGGCTACAAAACGGTGTCCCTCCGTTGCTTTGGTGTAGTGTAGTGTAGTGTAGTGTAGTGAAAAGCTGGTTTCCCAATGGGTCTGATGGGTGCGAGAAGGGGTTGTGGTATGTTACTGTACATTATTCGCGTCTCTGCTCTTCTCGGCTGGACATTCGTCTAGTTCGTCAGGGTACCCTGCTACCTACGTGCTCCATACTGAGTCACCACTCTCGGCTGGAATGTAATCCGGACGCTCACCATATGCTCGTGAGGTCGAGGGCGCTGGACCGCCTTGGGGAGGGGAGTAGTGAGTCGTCGTTGTTGTTGTTGTCGTTGTTGGGTTGTAGGGTTGGCGGGGTTGGTTGGGTCGGCCGCGAGGGCCAGTCTTCATAGAGTTCTGACCGCTGCTGCTACCGTAGCTTTGCGGCCTGAAATCCACGGTCTCAATATCGAACCGCTTGGAACAGCCATCTTCCATGTGTCTAGGGAATGGTTAGTACAGTACAAAGAAAAGATCATTTAATAAAGCTGGGTTTAGGGGCCATTCAACTTTACCTTCTCAAGGTATCTTTGCGCGCAAAGTATCGGCCGCAATAATCACACTTGTGGTTTCTCTGCTTCATGTGGACGCTTTGATGGTGTCGCTGAAGATCCGTCTTCCTCACAAACTTCTTCGTACAGTCCTCAATCGGGCAGGGGAAAGGATACTCTCGACTTGCATCATGAGTCTCCATGTGAGCCTTGAAATTGTAGCTGCGACTGAAGAGTTTGCCACACCCGTTAACTTGACACTGAAAGTTGGCCTCCTCCTTCGTGGTAAGTTTTCGCGGTGGTCTCGAGCGTGCGATCGCGCTGGGGGTCCGCCGGTGATCATGAGGTCCTGTAGCACGCTCCTCATGGCCTTCGGATCGTCGATGATAGCGAGCTGGTAAGGACGCAAGTGAAGGGAGCTCTTGGCCAGGGGCAATCTCGAGTTTTGACCATCCTCCAGGTGCCTGCTCTCCATAGACAATCTCCATACTCCCTGGATAAGAGCCTGCCGATACTGTTAGACTGTGAGAATGCTCTGCAGAGCTGAGAATCATGGACTCGGGAACTGGTATGTATTCTGGGTGGTCCTCCATCTTTACACGAGGAGTATAAGGATGCATGGTGCCAGGTCTATGGAAAACATCCGATGCTGGAGCTGAGGAGAAAGAGGACCGTTGGGAGCTTGACGTGACCGGTGAAACAGGAAAGATACCGACTTCGGCCGGGTGCGTGGAGTATATATCATGGCTGTAGGAAGAAGAAATGGTTGGGGGAAATGGAGCGAAAGGATCATATTCTGCAGAAAGAATATTTGGAGTGGAGTTTGAGGATCTGGATGTACTGCCTTGTTGCACAATGGCGGACCAGTTGGTGGCGGCCGATGACTGGAGTTGTTGCGGCACAGCACCACAGTTTCCCCCGCCCGATGCCGTTGACATCTGTGCTGAGTAAAGAGCCAGATCTCGGATTGATTCTGTTGATGGGTATCGCGAATCGCTGTGAGCTGGTGACGGATACTCGTACAGGTTTTGGGTGTTGGAAGTATCGTAATGATACGGCGATCTTGGAGAGCGAGATTGTGGAGTCAATTCCATCTTGACCAGGAAGAGCGAGATAGGCGGAAAACCGGCAGAACTAGATGAGCTGTCTGCCTGGCCAATCGAAATAAAGTTTAGGCTTTTCAATAAGAAAGCTAGCAGCAAAAGCTGTGAAGTACTTCAAAGTGGTAACGCGTAAATCCGTGAGAGATAGAAGCCTCCTATTGTAGGAACCTCATCTAAATTGGTGGACCTGGTAAGAGGAGAATCGAGGCACATATAAAAAATCCCAACCGTCGGGACCGAGGACCGTACACAAGGTGTCTAGGCTTGATGGGGATTGGCGATGAGCATAAGAATAGAAAATCGAACTTCAGGATAGAGTGATCGAGTGATAGAGTGGCGAAGGAAGAGGGTGTTTGTTGGAGGAAGATGGCGATGAGGGCTTCTAAAAGTACACCAAGGCAGACTCGGCCACTCTTGACATCAGTCTGGATCAAGAGCATTAGGCATGGCCAGTTAATAAGGTCCAAGCCAGGTTCAAGCGTGTGCATGGGGGATGTGTATGGAAGGGTAATATAGGGTGCAAGATACGGGGCTGTCCTTCAGCCCTTCCATTCGAGCACGTATGGTTTAAGATCTTAGAAGCCGGAGATCATCCATCGTCCATCATCCATCTAGTCGCTGCTCGTCAGGGTACTACGGCAGTGTCAGAGGCTGGAATGGGGGGGGGGGGAGGGTGGAGGGGGCCTTGCTTTTCCCTTCTTGGACGGGATGGGCTTAAGGAACCGGTAGGGAAGCTGGGAAGGTGTCGGCAGGTTTGCCCATCCTTGTCGTAGTGTGCAAATGGCCAGTTCGGGCTGCAGGAGATCAGGCCAGGTCAAGGTTGTGCAAGGTGGCAGCGGATTTCACAAAAAAAGAGAGTTCTCATGGGAAAACCCACTGCAGAGGTTCCCAAAAACTACCCGCGACAGGGTCTAAGCAGCCAAGCTTAGAGGGGACTACTTTAAAGTAGACGGCCGGATAAGCTTGGTGGTGTTTTTGGAAGGGAGGGGGGAGTGAAAGGAGGGAAGGGGGAGGGGTCCGGGCGAACAACCCAAGGAGCATGGGGCAGCACCAGGGCCCTGGAAAGCCAAGGTCGTTGTGCTGCAGTGCTCTCAGTTGCTGTACTGTGTATGGAGCTGTGGAGATGAGCTGATGCCAACGGTTAGATTGCTACAGGTGCACGCTTCTACCGTACCTTCAGTGGAGTCCAGGATGCTGTTGCCGAGATCCTGGACTAGGTTCGGTGGGCTGAGCAAGGCTGCATGGCCCCTGACCACCACGACCACTACAACCACTAACCACTACCAGAGACGAAGCACCAAAATACGTACAGTACAGTACAGCAGGTACAGCATGTACATCAGAGGCACAAAAAACAAGTGCCCGTTTTTGCGTGATGTTGGCGGGTGGTTTGGAGGATCGATCAATCGCCGCCTGTCGCGCGTGCCCGCGCCCGCCCTAGCCCTACTGTGCCTCAGATATCTCGCCAGCCGATGGCATCTCTTACAGTAAAGTGCTTACTTGGGTAGTAGGTGGTCTGGTTCGCCTTGCTATTGGAGCCGGCGTCAATGGCCGGCTGGGTCAGACCCAAGCAGCAAGGTCGAAGTGTACTGTACTGTACTGCGGCTGTCGACAACCTAGTGGTGTCGGTGGTGTCAACCCTCCGTCGAAAGCTGCAGAAACGCGCTGCTCCGAGGGCAAGAAAGTGTCCATACACGTAGAGTGTGACTCTCGGGGGCCCAAAGCCATGATCCTAACTGGTCGAGTATTCAGTCACGGAGAGCATGGCTCCCCAGCTTGAAGGCTAGGCACGTCTTTACCGGTTGAACCTCCTTCTCTGTTCGGGCAGCAGACGGCCGTTAGCACGCGTATGGGTGGATGGAGGAATCGGTGTGAATCGGCATAAGACGGTCCCCCTCGACGAGCGTTGCCAATCCATATCCATGCTCCTAACGGGACTATTTTGTGCGGGCCGTCTAAGGGATGTCCAAGGTTCGCCTGGAAGCGCCTGGAGTTGCTGCCAGATAGCAGATAGGGTAGGCTCGAATAACCGCAGCCTCCAGCGAAAGGCGCACCAACCGCACCAAGCGCAGCAGCACCATCGCACCGCCCACCCCTAGCCTGGTCCTATCCTTAAACGCG